>JAUZNC010012352.1:0-23409 GCA_034780395.1 Vannuccia rotundouncinata | reverse complement strand
TCATTCGCCCCCCCCCCCCCCCCTCTTACAATTTTCGATGGCATTTTTTACTGAACAATTTTACAATAGTAAGATCTAGAGACTTTTCTTATAATGAAGTTTCACTACTTTTAGTTCAAAATTTACTTTTTAGACCCATTTGGACGATCATGAGAGCGGTTCCATCACCATTACCCCAAATTTACCATTTTTCAAAATTTTACAAAGATGAATATTATAAAAATTTAAATCACTGAATAGCTTGCTGACGTATGGACTTCATCCAGCTCGGGTATCTAAGCTCAGTTGTCTATAAATACTTTAATCAGTCTGGGTGTTTCTTTTAACTACGGCTTCGTACGTGTAAATAGAATTATATATTACTAACTGGGTCATGAAATGAAACGTATAGCTAGAGAACGTATTTTTTGGTTCAGATTTTAAAAGAATTAACTAGATAAAATTATGACAAACATAAATCCACATCAAAATTTGAATGATTTAAAAAAAAAATTTTAAATAAAAATTGTTTTTTAACTTTTTTAATAATTAAAAAATTTAATTGCCTCAAAAATTTCATTTTCTATTTTTACAATTTTTGCAACATTATCTAGTGGAAATCATCATGAACTATCACCATGACAAATTTTATACCCTTGGCACTATAAAAACATCATATTCCGAAGGAGGGCCGAATCGCCCCCCCCCCCCCCAGTATGGAACATATTCACCTTCCAATATAATTTAATCCTTAATATCACATTAAAATTGAATACAAATATTAATGCGGGCACCGTAACCTCTTTCATAAATTCAAAATAAGGAATTTGGTCAAAAACTTTTACATAGAACTTTTTTAACTATAATACAAGTTAATACAAAATGTTAGTCTCTACATGTCAATAAACTTGATATTTTATTATTTTAATGGACAGAAAAGAATAAACACACCGTGAAAATAAATCTTATAATTCTTTTAAATGTAGATTTTAAAATAATTTAAAAAGTTTTTAATTAAAACAATCTTGCGTTCTAATCCTTTGTTCATTTTAAAATATTGTTTGTATCGTAATTATAAAAAATGGACAAATATCTTTCAACTGCAGTAATATGTTAATAAAATATATTTCCATTGAAATTAGATGTTTTATGTAAATAGATTAAACTTGATTTCAACTTCTCTGTCATCATTTGTGTAAGCATTTGAATGTACTTAATGTACTACTGTGTTACCCATATTTTCTTTAATTCTATTATTCACACAGGCTCAGACATAAACTTTCTCAGAGTATTCAACAATAATCTCAGCTACAACCTTTCAATTAGTCGTGACCTCATCGCACGTATTACGGGCATTGATGTCATCACCCTGCTGACGTATGGACTTGATCCAGCTAAGGTATCTAAGCTCAGTTGTCAACAAATACTTTAATCAATCACCTAGTTTTTTTTACCCGCGCCAATTCGTGTGAATAGAATTCCAAATATACTAACTGTGAGTCATAAAACGTATAGAGAACGTATTTTTTCTGTTTTAGATTTTGAAAGAATTTGGATCGTTGAACAATAGCGCCCCATCTTTAGACATCTGCAGTGGTCTAACTTTACTTGTCGGTACTTTGGCTTCAAATAATGGCGCTGTAAATACGACAAGGTTGACTGAGACCTTTTGTCGAAAGAATTCCACTGATCATTTCATGGAACTTCTTCTGGGTGTTTTTGGACTTAAAAATATGGAAAAATTGGTCAGTTTTGGATCAGGGTTAAAACCTTTGTTAATAAGAAAAAGTTAATTATTTTAAATAGTTAAATTTATATAAATGCATTTTAAATATAAAAAATGTCAACCTTTAAAATGAGTGAATGTAATTTATTTCTATTTGAAATAATTCAATAATTATAATAAATTCAATGTAGGTTAATTGAAGGAAAATAAATTAAATGCATATAGTGACGAAAAAGAAAATAACCAGTTGTGAATAATTTTTAATATACGCTTCATACTGTAAATTTAAATACTTATTATTTTATACTTACTATTGAAACCTTACTTAAAAAGGCTAGGGCAGAAGAAATTATGATTTTATATCTCCAGAATAAAAAGAAAAAGTGATGCATTAATCAATGATTTAATAAATAAAATATTGTGTAATATTTAATAATTTTAACATACCTTAAAACCTTTCCGAGCAGCGTTTAAAAAGTTCAACATAAACTGAATCGTACAACTTTCCAATATATGCTCAGAAATAAAGTATTTTACATAAAACATATCTTTACTTGAAGGTTTTGGACGCAAATAGTCAGGCTCCGTTCACCTTCACCCAGTATCTACTGGAACTCAATCGATATCAACGGGTATTGGGCAATCTATCTTCCATCTCAAGTGACCAACAACGTGACATCGTGTTGAAGGAGATTACCAAAATGTTGGACGAGTTTTCCCTAATTTACAACACAACCAATTTCTTGGGGCTTGATATCAAGTAATGTGCTTTTAAAAACAGGATTTACACGAATTTATTTCAAAATATTTCAGATTTTTAACTGGTGTTAAGAAATCATTTTTAAAAATCAAAATTATATTTTATCTAAATATATATATTTATAAAAAATCGAAGTTTGCTAAAATGTAATCAATGTATTATTTGATTATTTTCGTTCTTCTCTAACACAATTCAGCAAAGTTACACCGCAGATTGTACTTACACAATCCGGAATAAATTGACAGGATTATTAATAACTTTAAAGACTCTTAATATAATTTCGTTCA
Source organism: Vannuccia rotundouncinata (assembly GCA_034780395.1). Lineage (NCBI taxonomy): Eukaryota > Metazoa > Platyhelminthes > Proseriata > Coelogynoporidae > Vannuccia > Vannuccia rotundouncinata. The sequence continues at coordinate 20,657 of JAUZNC010012352.1, read as the reverse complement.
TAGAAATTTTTTTATAATTGAATTTAATTTTGAAATAATTATATTATTGTCTCTACTTCAGCATGGAGACCTACATAGCAGCTATAAAAGCTCTCATAAGTGGTCAAAAAGTCGATGAAAATTCCGTTTTCAAAGCTCTCATGATTTGGATAAACGAGCAAACCACAAGAATCCTGGGTAATTAATAGAATTTATTGTAAAAATAATCTCTTAAAATGTTTTTATATATCTAACTAAACTATTTCGCTGATGAAGAATGTTGATAAATTATACATCACATGTTAATTGTGTGGAGCAGCTACAGTATATTTTAGCACATGTTTAGAATTCTTCACGGGAGAAAAGTTGACAAATTCTGGTATAGATCCCAAGGAGATCAGCAGTCTTATTCAGGAAGTTATCAGCAATCTAACCGGGCCAAACTCTGCAAACATCTCCGCCGTGAGTTTGTGCAAATCTACGTTATTAATTCATGTCATACAGGAAAAGAATAATTGATAACTAAAATTATCTTACTGATAGCGATTATGGCCCGTTTTTGATGGACCTAAATCAGTGGTTACAACAGAAAACCAATAGCATTAATTCTTATTTCTCCTAATTACATTTTTATATCATGAAATGTGTTCTTCAAAATACGCGAATTTTTAAAGTGTTACTATTGTCTTCACAGAAGATCGATCTCTTGGATATGAACAAAATAATGATCCGAATTGTTGGCTTCATCAATGGCTCGATTCCACTGGATAAGGAACTTTACCACTACCTTGTGGAAGCCTCCAACATGGTTTCCAAAGATCCCGCCTCAATGACAAGTATTGGGTAAGATAGCACTGTTGTCTTCTGTTTTACGGCAACCAATATGAAACTCGATTGGGTTTGATACCTTTCATTTTTGCATTTAGATTGGTTTGCAAGGCGACCATCAATTACATGAAAGTTTTCAATCAGTCGGCTGTATTGATGACAATTCGTCAAATGTATCCATATATAATCTCGAGTATTCAAACCAACACTGAAATGAATCTCCTCATTTCTAGTAAGTTGCAAGTTCAGATAGTTGTTGTGCCATGTTATAATATAATTTGTCGTAAAAGTTACAAAATATCGGAAGATTACTTTTTACTTTGGAACGCTATATTTGAATACATAATTTTCTGAACTTACCTCAGAAATCTATTAAATTTGAAATATCCCCCATTACAATATAACACGCAATGTATATGTTAGATAAAAATTTGGCCTATATAAAGGGTTTATACAAAGAATGCGAATAAAAATAAAGAGTTGTTTAATCCGATGGATTATATTCCTGATAATAGAACGCCATTCATCGCCATCTCGCGGATTCAAATCGAATGGATGAAATCCTCAAATGGGAAAGATTAAAGCGTTGCCCCGATCAGTTGACCCTTATTTATAAACTGATTAAAACATACTCACCATAAAATGCGCTCTAACAAATCACCCTCTTTTTCTGGAATGGTTATAGAATTGGACTCAATCCTGTGTGATATTTCCAACTGGAAGATAGCCTCCGTCTTGAGAAAGTTTTTAGAAAATATTGATTTCACACGATACGTTGATCAGGTAGGTTCGAAATTTTGAGAATTCCAATTGAAATCTGTAAATTGGTAAATCTGTTACTCATACATGTTTTCATTACAGAAACCACCAACAGATGAGGCTTTCTGCTACAATTTGGACGCGTCTATAATGCGCTATATCAACGCCTCTTTGAGTACCCTAACTCCGCATCAGATAGAAAAGATTTCTGACTGTTGGGGGAATAAATCTGTGCAACAGGACGTTCTCAAAAATCTCTTGGAAGAGTAGGTTTCTAAATTGGGAGGGTGTTCCTATTACTGAAGCTACTTGTATCATTCTATTGCAGTATGAAAGAGGTCCAGGTTTTGATGACCCATTCAAGCGAGTTAACCGGTTTACTCACCCCGAAAATCCGGGATCTCATTGGTCAAATCATGAACATCACTTCCAGTACTGCAAACGTCTCGATCTCAACCTGGTACATTATGGGCCACAACAATGTGTCCTCGTTGGACGCTATTTCGAAAAATATAGCTGCTTATTCAGTCCTGGTTGAATCCTACATTGGACAATTTATGCAGAGCACCTTTTCACTGCATAAAGTAAATATTACACTGTGTCTTTTTTCTCTTTTACTTTTTTTCTGTAATCTTTGTTTCTAATTAAATTCGACATTCCTTAAAAAAGCTTGATTTGTTCTCTCTATTTCAGGCCAATGCAAATATAACAGATGATGAGTTGATGGTTATTCTTTGTAATGAGACGAAACTCCAGAACTTTATAGACTTTTCAGTGGTCGTCAATTATACTGGACTGAGCAAAATGCTGTGCAGTAATCCTGACATATTTATTCCAAATATACAAAATGCAATCGCCCTTGGCGACTTGTACATGCAGGTAAAGATTTACTTAATATTATTATTAGTGTTACATATTTTCACAGATTTCTAATTAATCATTTTGAACAAATCCTTCTATAGACGGTTCTATAAATTATGTCTTATTATTACACCCTTAACTTGAAAGAGCATCAATGTGTACTCTATAAACTACGATGACGTGTATTTCAGGTCTCCAATTCACCACTCAATGCTTTCAATGTGAAGTCCCTCCAACGTCTGGCGTTCTATACAATTGAAGTGCTCCGCAATTTAGAGGCCCTGTCAAGCATGCGCTCTCTGCTAACAGACATCAATCTGCAGTCCCTGCCACATATTTTGCTAGAACTTGACAACTTGCTTACTAGATTTCCAGTTGACAGTTTCATAATCACGTAGGACAAGACTTTTAAAAAGAAATCGGATTGCATATATATATAATTAAATAATTGTAACCGATTTCAAGTGGTTAATTAGACCTATATATTCATTGAATTGTGTGTGATAAAACACCACGATTTTTAATAGGGGATTGAATTAGTATAGGTAGATACTTCCTTGAATATCTAAGGTTGCTACGTCGATAAAGAAGCTATTATAAAATACAAATTAATCGGTATCAAAAATTAATGAAAATTTCTACTTCTTAAAAGCATCTTTTCTTATTTAGAAACATTTTAACTTCAGGTTATATTAATGTTTGCAAATTGTTGACTTTGTAAAATTAAAATCAGTTTGTTTTCTTATTATGAAAAGGAATATATACAATTATCTCTTTTTAATGACTGATTTTCACATAATTCTTCTAAGTAACAACAGTGCTAAAAAACATGGTATCCGTGTCTTTGCAGAGGTAACGCTTTAATCTCGGAGTTTGAACTGATGACATCTAATCCCAAGATTTTGACAACACTCAAAGACTTGAAGTTTGTCCTTTCGAAACTGCGCAGTTTCACTACTATCAGCAAATATTTACCTATAAAGGGTGAGATTGAAAAAATATTGAAAAGTCTTGAATACTTCTTGAATTCAATTTTACGTATGAACCCTTAAATTGAATTTTTTAAATATTATCATTCTTATTTTTTATTTCAGTCAAAATTAAGGACTTCTTCGATAATCCAGAAGCAATTAATAATTACCTTGTCAGCCATTTCAACATAACCAATTCGACAGCTTACCATATTTTGGAATCTTACCTTTCCTCGACTCAGGTAGATATTAATCCTCAACTTTCTTAATTAAAATAACGTCGTGTGATATATTTTGCACGCCGACAAAGCCTCAACCAAACAATTATTTGCACAACTTTAAAAAAGATTATTGTCAATTTTGCTTCTTCAATCTGTTTAAAATGTAATTTATTATTCTAGCATTTCCAAGTTTTTTGTTTACTATTTTAGCTAATTTTTCGAGTCTTCCATTTTAGATTCTTAATCTGGCCAACCAGGTGGATATCCCAGGCATCATTTGCAATGCCACCCGTTTTGATGAGGTCGTTATCTTGCCGGTGACGTCAGATACGTCCTCAGCGGCTCTTGTGACGGAACTGTGTGGGAACTTTTCCACTGATCTGTTAGTTCGAATAACCGAGGAACTAATTAGACAAGCCAATATTGGTAGCTTTATATCCAAGGTTTGTTCACGCAGATATTTCTGAATTGAAATTGTATATAGCTCTGGATTTTTAATATATGATTCAGAAATGTAAATATGCAGGAAACAGATTTTCGTATGATTGTTGGGCTCAAAGTTCATTCTATTTTCTGTATTTTCAAATTAATCCTAAAAAAGTAGTTTAGGAATACAACTCTGTTTGACTTATTTGCAGCCTGTGTACAAAAATGTTACTTGTATGAGGAGTAAAAAAACTGTTCCATCCTACTCAACTAACTTAGTCAAGGTCTATTGTTTGATTTTTGAATTCTTACATCTTTTGAATTTAGAAATAATAATCAAGTAATATTTTGTGCCGCTTCTTTTTCAGTTCATGAAAAACAACATCAAATCGACTATCGATAAGATCTTCGAAGGAACCGATATTAAGTCACTCATTAATGAAACCATGAACATAATGAAGGATTTGGAGGAGATCACTGAACCACTTAACAAGATAGTCAATCTCTTTTTAGACGATTTCTCCGATTTAGAAAATGGAAATGGTATTAGTATTAGTAGTTATTTGATATATTATAGCTATGAATGGTTTTGAACAAAGAATATAGAGCGAGCGATAAGAACACTCACTCTATGCTAAAAGCGATAAAAACTGGAAACTGATTTAATCTATATATATATATCAATAATCAATACTAAATTCATTGGAGTTATTAATGCATTTATTTTAATATAAACTTCTATACTTTCCATAGAAAACTACTGAATATGACTTGTCATAGTTAGTAGTGTGTAGATCTAGTTGCCAACTATTTTTTAGAGTGAGCGTTCTTGTCGCTCGCTTTATATTCTTTGGTTTTGAATATTTGAAAGTATGAATTTGAATAGTTGTCATGAGATAGTTTTAAGTTAAGAAGGTTTCCATTAAAATGAATTAATAATTCATGATTTCTTTTTTAATTAAAGTTAACATACACAATCTAGAATCCTTCACGCGTAAGGACAGACTTGAATTGTGTTTTTTTAATTACTGAAACGTTTAATTCCAAACGTGTGGAACACAATCATGAATCTTGACCCACTTTTCTGCTGCAGATTCACTGTCCAATCAAATCACCAATGTGCTGTGTGGAAGCTCCGTTAAAGGTGAGACCTCGGGACAACCCTCTATCGTGGACAATCTGCCTGGCACTGTGGAAGACACTAACAACCGAAATCCTCGTGACACGGACATGCAAAATCGGGTGCTTACCAGACGAAGGCGTGACACTGTCACGACTACCACCGCAGCCCCAGTCACTAGTGGTATGTAACGGGGAGTCATTTGTACAAGTTGTTTGATGGGAATTATATTTCAACTGCTCAAAACTTCATTTATAGAAGAAAAATGTCGCAAGATAATCACGGCGGACTACACCGGAGCGGCGGCAGACGTCTTCTGGGCGAGAATTAAGCCGCTTCTTCAGGGCTCCATCCTGGTGACACCAGATACCCAAGTTGTCAGGGATCTCATCACCAAGTCCAACCGCACCTTTGCTGAACTCGCCTCGCTCCAGAACATCCTCGATACGATGGGGAAGGGGCCGACACTTTCACCGGACATTGTGAATGCAACCCAGGAGATAATGAAGACATACGAGGTTAGACAATAGCTCTTCATTCCTCTTGAACTCTTTTTGTTTGCATCTATTCCTTACGGTTCTACTCAAGGCCGCCCTCAACAGCCCTGTGATTGCTAACCTACTGAAGGAAAACCTGGGTATCGATCCTCAGTCCGTACTGACCATGCTCAACTCAACGTCTCAAGCATCAACATCAACGACCTCACCATCCAACGTTATGATGAATGCCTTAAAAAGCATGCTGGAATGCGTCAACCTCGACCGTTTTCTGTTCTTTCCATCCGAGACAGATGCCGGCTATCTTGAAGCGATCAGCCCTTACAGTACCATCCAGGCATCCCTCTTCGCGGGTAGGATACACTGCTCTCCGCGTCATTTAAACTCTAGCTATTCATAGAACTTGCATTTCCTTCAACTTTCAGTAATCAACTTTAAACTCTTGTCTGGCAACAAGACCCTGCCCAACCATGTGATTTATCACATCAGAATACCCGACAGTCGAGTTAAGTCAACAGACGCCCTTCACGACAGGTTATAATTGATTCATTACATGTTCCATATTTCAAGTGTAGAAACTATGTAGAATTAACTTATCACTACAATATTCACATAAGAATACTCAAGTACTAAAAGCAATTATGGAATTACGACAAATTTACTATTGAATATGTTAATTGGACGGTCATTTTATAATATTTAAAATAGGACGAAAAGTAGGGCGAATTTTGGAGAAGAACAGAAGAATTGTTATTAATGATATTAGAAAATTTGAATAAACACTTAAGCCTTGAACTCATGCTCTCCTGATTAATAACTAAATTTGACAGCCTAACATTTTTATTCAAAACATCTTATTGATTATTATCGAATTGAAATATAGGTGTCGGAACCACGGATAAAGACAGAATAGTTTAATAATTTAAAATCATTTCTAATTTGCCCTTTGCAAATATTTAAATTACAGCTTGATGATAAATTTGCTAAATATACTACATTCGACAAAATTACAAGTTTTTTCAAATATTCAAAATAAACCGAATAACAATCCATTTTTTTAACTTTTTAAAAATTATTTTGTAATTTCAGACCTTTCATTCTGTTTCCTGTGAAAGGCATTATTAACCAGGGCTATATGCAAGGATTCGTCCAATTACAAGAAATGTTGGATAGAGCCATAATTGAAACCCAATCCAACACCAGCATCAGCTTTGTTCCCAGCATGACTTTAAAACAAGTTCCAACTCAGTGCAGTGCCAATGACGGGTATGGGAAATAAGGCTTGCACAGATATAATGACGAAATCAGTTTAACATTTTTGAACAACTGAAAAATTGCAATATAACTAACTTATTTGAATTTTTAGTTTTATTTAATTTTACGTTTTATTTTAAACATTTTGTTTCAATTTCCAACCACAGTTTCCTCCGCAATATGGGGAATTTTGCAATGACCGTGATGGTAGTTTTCACCTGGATGACTCTGATCATCACCCAGATCAAAGACGCTCTTTACGAACGCGAGAACAACTTGGAACGACCGCTCCACGTGATGGGAGCTCGGCCCAGCTTCCGGTGGATATCTTGGTTCCTATCAAACTTATTTTCCTCCGTCGTAGTTGTGGTCTTGCTCACTCTCGTGGTCAAATTTGGTGGGATCTTTGCTCTGACTGATCCTTCGATAGTGTTTTTATTGCTGTTGGATTTTGCCTTTTCAATGGTTATGTACAGGTAGGTAACGATATAGTAATATTGAATAAAGTTCAGTTGGTATACAATGTCAACAATGTCCCCTGACAGCTTCTTCATAGCCTCGCTCTTTACGAAGTCAGCGATCGCTGTGATGTTCGGACTGGTATTCTACATGCTCTTATACGTCCCCTTTACCATTCTACAAAGATCCGGTTACCCAAGCTGGTCGAAAAAGCTGCTGGTAAGAAACTGAAGCGTTCAAAGTTTTTGGTTGTTGCACGAAATCAAATACAACTTAGTTTTCCATTTGTGTTAGATGGTGTCCTCCCCGTCGGCCATTTCATGGAGCGGTCAGTATATAACAACCATGGAGCTCATTGGCAAAGGTCTTCAGTGGAGCGATATTCACAGCGAAGTCTTTGTTGTCTCCGTTTACTGGACATTCATTGCCATGTTTCTTGACGGGGTAGTCTTCTGGCTGCTTGGCTGGTACATTATGAACGTATTTCCAGGTAAAACAATTGCAATCATGATTTCGGCCTCCTTCTGAGTTATACTTTAAGACAGACCTCTTTTTTGTAATCACAGGAAAACATGGAATCAAACGACCATTCTATTTTCCATTTACACGCGATTATTGGGGGATTAAACGAAAAATAACCATTTTACCGATGCCCCTTCCGCTGAAGGTTGCTGATGATCTTGACTGTGAATTTTCGGGAGTTGTAAATCCCAGCTTCAGTTACGAGCTTGAAAGAGTTTTTCCACCTCAAACTATATCGGAAGATCACAAAAAAGGTAGGAAAACTCGCAACTGTTAAGGGAGATATATACTTTCATTTTATAAACTCTCGTTACTGTAACATACTTCTTGATAAACAAAATTGTTTGATTACAAAATGTAGTTTATAAACTTTTCTGTAGGTCATACAGATCTCTTGCCCATCCGTCTCCTAGAACATTCGAAATTTATACAATCACAACTCTCATTCAGCCGTGTCCTTACACTTCAGACAGAAACAGAACTCCATCCGCTCCGACAAACCTTTCACAGCCAATATTCTTGCAAAAGAGTACATCATAAAAGAGAGTCTGTTATAATCCAAAAACAAAATCCACAAAAAACCTCGCTTACGAAACTTTACGAACATAATATGCCTCTCTGACCTAAAGACCTAAAAGTGCCTCTCTGACACACTTCGCCGTATTAGTTAGATTATTTTACATCACGATAAATCGTTTTTTATTCTTGTCTTCACAGCAACTATGTCAAGATGTGATTCTGTTGACAAGCAAGTTTGTGTATCCATCAGAAACCTCTCCAAGACATATAAGGGCACTGCTCGACCGGCTCTTGATCGAGTTTCTCTGGATCTATACAAAGATCAAGTCACCGTCCTGTTGGGCCCAAACAGCGCTGGAAAGTCGACAATCTTGTGAGTATTTCACTCAAACCCATGCCTATATATCCCGGCCTGGTATCCAATGTATGACTGCTTTATTACAGGAATATTCTAACCGGTTTGGTTAAGTCCAACTCTGGCTCCATTCTAATCGATGGTTTGGACATTATCCACAATTCTCAATACGCTTCCTCCCTGATTGGCTTCTGTCCGCAACATGACATTTACTATGACTACATGTCCGTCAAACAGAATCTCCTGTTTTTCGCTAACATCCGGAGTCAAGGGACAAAAGCTGAAATCAAGGCCGAGGTCAACTCGTAAGTGGATAGTTAAAATGGGATCTATATCTGTATATCTTGTTAATAATTTATGTTTTATCTGCAGAATGATTACTGAAATTGGACTCGAGTCCTGTGCAAAGGTGAAGGCACGGGACCTCTCTGGAGGTCAGAAGCGACGTCTTTCTGTGGCCATCGCCTTCCTGGGGGATCCGCGGGTAGTGGTATTGGACGAACCGACCAGTGGGGTGGACCCTACAGCTCGTAGAAAGATCTGGAAGATTGTGTCACGCTACCGTGCAGGACGAGCGGTTCTCTTCTGCACCCACTTTATGGACGAGGCGGACATCGTCGGAGACAAGATTGCTGTGCTAAAGGAGGGACGTCTGTTGGCTTTTGATACACCTCTTCATCTCAAAGTCAAATATGGCGCCAACTACAACATAACTATAAACTTTAATCAGGTGTGTTTTAGTTATTGTAGGCTTTTTCAAATCATTCTTTCGCAATATTCATTATATATACTTTATATTACTTTTTATGCTTACAAGTAGTATGTGTCATGTTATAAGTATTTTATATATTTAAATTAATTTTTATTCGAAAAGTTTCCTACATTTTAGTATTTTTAAGCATAATTATATTTAATTTTTTTATATTAATACCCAGCTTTGTATTTTATTTGATAAAACATCCAGGGTGAACGGGAAAATATGATCGAAGTTCAGGAAGAACTTCTCAACTCCGTCCGCGAAATATTCCCAACGGCTGTGAGTAAATCAGTGCAAACTACTCAGATCAGTGTTAAGGTTCCCATCGACTCTGAGGACACACACAAACACATTCGTCTGTTTACAATCTTGGAGAAAGCCGTTGCAAGCTTTCAACTGATGAGTTTCTCCGTAGCCTACACTTCTCTGGAGCAGGTATTTATGAAATTGATCGGCAACAAAGATCCAGAAGCCACACCAACAGACAGCACCAGCATCGCCTCATCGATACAAGACAAACAACTCGATTTTCCTGAAACCGGTAATGGGTTCTCGGGAACTAACAATGAACCACATCTCTACAACACGTTTGAGGAGGGCGGAAACATATGCTGCTTGCAGATGGCGGCTCTCTTCAAGAAGAGGATACTCCACTACCTCCGTAACTGGGTCTTCTACGTCATTATGATAGTGTTGCCCTGTTTATTTGTAGCCCTGGCCATTGGTATCACCTACATTAAAACATTGTCGAATAGTGAAAAGCTCCTTCTCACTCCAACCATTCATGGAGTTGGGTCCCAATCTTTCTATAGGTGAGGTTAACATTAATTAAATTGTATTAGGAAAATAATTCGGATGAATTTATTATTCACATCTGCGATATTATCTAATCAGGGCTGGAATCAACGCTTCGGATCTTCAAAAAACTATGATACGTAGCATGACGGAGCCTCCGACAATAGGAACCTCTTGCATGGACGACGGTTTATCTCCGCTAGCGTAAGTAAAAACAGTCAAGTTAAAAATACTCCATTGAAGAGCATTGAATACTGTATAATCTGCATCTGTATGATATACGTTGAGGAGTAGCGACAAATCTATTACCATATTTTGTCTTTTTCTGTTCTAGAGGAATATCGTGCCTCAAAAAAACCAGACTAATAGAAGATCCCAAACTTTCTCCGGAAGAAGACGAGCAGTACGCCAATGGAACCTGTTACTGCAAGAAGAGTGGATTTCCCGAGTGTCCTACCAAGTATTCGCAGGCTCGACCAACCAAGATTCAAGAACTCATTACAAGTGGCCTGTTGCATACCTTGAATAACAGCGAGTTTCAGACTACGGATTACACTGATGACTTTCTCAGAAAGTTCAATGTTGATAAAATGACACCTGAGTAAGAAACATTTTGTTAATTTAAATTATCCGATTGGAATTGTCTTCTAGAGTGTTGTGAATAATTATCTATTTTAGAAAAATATTGTGGGGCGGATGGGAATTTCTCAACGAAGAGACGGTCAATGTGTACTACAATTCCAAGGGATTTCACTCATTGCCGGCCTATGCTAACTCTTATTCCAACATGGCTCTTCGGGCAGTCATGTTTAAGATGCTGAACAGCTCCAATGCCTTTACAGACTATGGTACGTCTTCTACTCCTGTACCGCACTGTTATTTTGTTCAGATATAATAAATTGATTTGTTCTTTCAGGTATATCTACTTATGCGCTTCCGTTAAAATCAAAAACTTCCTTAACCAATCAAGATACGTAAGAGAACCATCTTTTTATATTTTTGTCATATTAATTTGACTATTCGAAAATATTCAATAAATGTACAATTTTTTTGTTCAAAAACTTCCTTCTAGGGAGGACAAAATGAAGGAAGGAGGTGTGGTTTTAACGCTTTTGTTTGCCTTCTGCTTTATCCCCGCCGCAATCGTTCTCTACCACATTCAAGAAGTCAACAATCTCGAGAAATTGATTCAAAGGCTTTGTGGTGTTTCAGCACCAATGTATTGGTTCGTTGCATTTGTCACGGATATAGTAAGTGTGAATATCGGTTTTATTATAAAGTCAAAAGTTAATTGGATAAAATTTTCCATTTTTAATCGAAAAATTATCTCTCAATCTATTTTGGTTTATCGATCGATATATCTCCATTTCAGCTGACCTTTCTAATACCAACCGGGCTAACTTTGATAATTCTCTATGCTTATGCGATACCCACCTATTCTAAGGGAATTAATCTTCTCGTCACCTTCGTGGTTTTTGTCTTGTATGGGTAAGTTTCGGTGGTTATATAACGTTTTTAACATTTGTTTGTCAAATGACATTAAGAAAGGGTCATCCTTTGAGCCCCTTTCAGTTTTCTCATTGATTTAGTTCATGATATAGTCCTGTTTTGGTCTCTCCTGAGTTTAATTTAAATGATGATAAACAAACCACGAACTTCGAAACAAATATATTCCACACGAGATCTCGTAATATGTGTTTCTTAAATGATCTTTTCTAGAAACAGTTTTTTTCAATATTGATTTATTTTATTTTAACTGTCATGGTTTTCTTTCAGATGGTCGGCCATCCCATTTGCCTACCTGATGTCACGAGGTTTCAGACTACCCGCTACTGGTTTTGTTGCCATTTTCTCACTCTCTTTTTTCTCAACATTCGTGATCCTTATCGTTGTAATCTTCATGGATGCGATTCTCCCCGCAGAGGTCGGTATTTCAACTTATACACACACCGCCCAGTCTTACGCAACCTCGTGCTTATATGATCATCCCTCATTTCGCTTCAGCAAGTGACAAAGGTCACTCAAATGATCGTCTACGTTGCCATGGCAATAAGTCCGCACTTCACCATGGCCCATGCATTGCTTACAATGATGAAGAACAGCTTGATCGCTACCACCCTGGAAACCTACGGGTTGACCTACACCTTCGATCACTTTGATTTGAAAAATATCGGTGGCCACCTCATTGCCATGGGATTGCACGGTCTCCTCTATCACCTGATCAATATCCTTGCAGATGTCATTTGTCTGAGAAATCGGTGCCGATGTGCCCCGCTGAGCTGTACAAATTGCACAAAACGGTATAAATAAAACAACTGTTAGGAAAGTTGCCCTTTGAAAAATATCCCTTTGGATATAAAGGATTGATTTTCATGTCTAAACTTGACCAATCTAGTCATTCTATTTCTATTTATTGATTAAATATGGTTTCATTTTTCAAAAATAATTTTACAGATTTAAAAACTGAATATCTTGGAGTTAAAAACTTTCCTATATAAGAAATATTTACAATTATTACTAATTTGGTTTATTTCCTGCACCTATTAAAATAATAATTATTTAAAGTGAACTGTTTATATTGTACGTCTCGACTCCTCTAAATAAATATTATCCTAGTAATGTGTTTATCTCATCATATTTTTCAGCGCTGACAGAGAGTTCAGGCAGTTTTCTCATCTAGAGGAACAGTTTGTCAGCAGAGAGAGAGAAAGAATCCTACAAAACAATCTTGGACCAGATGCCAGACTTGTTGTCAATGGAATGAAAAAGGTTCTATTTCTTACTGAACTGTATTATACCGAATAGAATATGTTTATTTTTCGCTTTGTGAAATAAGAAGAAAAAATATTCTTTTAGTTACATTTTTATTTTTTTTTACCATTTACCATCGTGTTTAAAATTATAATGGATGCAATACTTTGTTAGTAAACATAGATATATTGTTTTTCATTTTAGACATATCAAGTGAAGGGACATACTTTTACCGCTGTGGACAATATCTCATTTGGAATAGACAAAAAAGAGGTAAATTAGATCCTACATAGAAAAGTAACTTATCCCCAAATAAATGTCCTAAATATCTGATTTCTCTAAAGTGTTTCGGGCTGGTTGGAGCCAACGGAGCTGGAAAGACAACCGCATTCAATGTGATCACAGGTCGCATCCTTGCAGACACGGGCACCTACTCAATTTTAGGTGGAGGAAAAAGTCCCATCGGATATTGTCCACAAGTGAACCCACTGGACCCACATCTGACCCCGCACGAGCATCTCAACATCTACGCCAACCTTCGTGGTGTTCGTAATTCTGCAGAACAGATAACAGCTCTGCTCAATGTTCTTGGCATTTGGCAACATCGTGACAAGAAATGCAAGGTGTCCTGTCATTCCTATAGATAATGTTAAGGGTGTCTAACTAAATTATTACATTTATATCTTGTCTTTGTCGTCATTTAGAAATAAACAAATTTGTAAGTGAAGGACGGGTAAAAATCAGTGAGTTGTGTTTATTAAACTAAATTCAGTTTCTATATGAACTCTTCTGGATATTTGATTTATCATCCTAAACAGAATTTGTAGAAGAAAATTAGATATTTTGAAATATTCGTAAAGTTCGTAAGTAAATTAGTTTTGAAACAGTTCAGGGTATGAAATAAGTAAATAATAAACACAAAAATTCTAAATAAATTAGCTAAAATTCAACAATTTCAACATTACCAGAATCTGAGTGGTGGAACACGCAGGAAGGTCTCCCTCGCCATATCTATGCTGGGCAGTCCTCAGGTGATTCTACTTGATGAACCTACCTCGGGAATGGATCCCGCCTCGAAGCGGAAAATGTGGAATGTTCTCGTCCGTGCACAACAAGATTGTGCTACTCTCATTACCTCTCATAGTCTTGAAGAGCTGGAGATGATGTGCACACGATTAGCGATCATGGCGAAGGGATCTTTCCGTTGTATTGGATCCAGTCAAGAACTCAAGGAAGCGTAAGTTTATTATAAGTTATTATAAGTTATTCAAAGTTTTGATTTTTATATTTTTTCTTTGGATCCACTTATTTTCAGGTATGGTAAATGTTACAATCTCCAGGTGTGGTGCAAGCCACGCTACATGATGAAACTAGCCAATGTTCTAACAGGGAAATTCGCCGGAACTGAAATCAAGGTAAGATAACAATGTATAAGTGTGTTAATTAGTTCCAACAAGATATTAGTCATATTATTATTCAATAATGGACGTATCATTCTAATTCTGCTCTCTGCAGACAACCAAGGCAAATGTTATTGAATTTCAAGTACCATTCAGTGTCCTCCTAAGTGAACTCTATGCATGTCTGGAGAAATTCAGAGCTGAATTTGAACTGGATGACTTTGCTGCTAGCCAATCCACACTTGAACAGGTAAACATATTATAAACTTATAAAATTGTAAACATACTAACTTATTGAGAACAGTATTGTGTTGTTAAAGTATAAATGAAGTGGAGATGGGTACGGACATTTATAATATTTATTAACACTCGTCGTTAGTATATAAAGTAATTAATGAAATATCCTTATTAATCTACAAACCCTTTTCAGTGAAATTTAATTTCACTGTCATAATCGTTCTTACTTTGTTAACAAACGAAATGGGTTTGTATGTTTCATAACAAGCTAATGTTTTTGAAAGATGAGATTATTTGATATCATCTATTTATATGATGTTTTCGTTTTGTAAAATGAATCATTATACACATAGAATAATTATACATAGAGTTTCAACTCTTAATGATTCTGTATGCAGTTTAATGCTACTCTTCGTCTACCCATAAGCTTTTTTCAAAATAATGATTTAAGAAATAATAGAAGTGAAACAGTTTTTGATATAAATGTAATTAATTACAGACAATTTATGTATCTTAAAATTTCTTGATTATAAAAAGTTGCTCTAAAAATTGAATTTAATTAAAATATATAATACTACTCTTTGTCTACCCATTTATGCAAACTTCATAGAAATACAACGATTTTCCATCGAAAAAATGTACAATGCAATGCGCATATGAAATCAATAAGAGTTGAAACTCTCTGTATAATTACTCTTGAATATACATGCCTATAAGACAATATTATCACATTATCTATTGCACTATATTTTATCCGCATCGACACTCTTTACTTTACAGATATTTCTTCAATTTGCTGAAGATCTGGATGACACCTCAACTGAAAATTCGGAAATCAACAGCGTGAACTCTTTGGCGTAATATCGACAGAATTGTAGAACCTGGAAGTAGTAAGATGGGTTGGTCTAAGTCTAGACTCTTATATTAATCATCGTGGTAAAGAACACAATGCGACACAACACTCCACAATTACATTGAACTATTTTTATATCTTTAACTAAACTTTTTGCATCATATCTAAATTTTATACATTTCATTCCAGTAATTCTTCAGTAATGCAAATATTTATACCTTAACAAAATATTAAGTATGTATTACATTTATTTAATGTCGTACAAAAATAACTTTTTAACAATGATTTTTTGGTGATTTATACTTATATGCATATTATATTTTCATAAACTGTTTTTATTTTCTACTATGATCAAAAGTGAATGCATCTAGATAAAGTATAGTTTCTATTCCAGTTTGTATATCAGAAATTTATTAACCTCTTTCTGGCTTTTTATATTCAGTTTCTTTAAATATATATACTATTTTAACAGTTTCATCATTCTCATTTGATGCTCTCAGCATATATTGATAATTTGTTCGGATTCCCGAACGATTTCCTTGAAAATTCTTAATAAATCATTTCAATTCGTTGATAAATAATTGTGACGTTGATAATTACGGGAATTCCAAGTTGATCGAAAACTAGTTCACAGTCTATTCCAACGAACGGACCTAATATTATATTATTTGAAAAATGAAATTATATACTATATGTAATTGAAAAATATATAGTATATACAAATATGAAAAAATAGAACAAAACCGAAATACATAAAAAATATATAATATGAGAAAAAAATATAGAAAGTGGGTGAGGGTGCTAGCTGTATTAATAGGACTAAAGTATTGATAAAAGTGATGATTTTACTATGAAACTATATAGAAGAACCTTTGAACCTTTATATCTAACGTTTCAGTAAAAAAGGTATGTTTAGGTAAATTAGCATATCAATTCATCTGAATCCATATTCTATATAAAAAACGTCAATTTTTTTAAATAATAAAAATGTCAGACTTTAAATCGTTATTGCTATGCCAGAATTGAGGCCACTACCAACGTAATTATATCATTTACAAATTATATTTATCATCTATAGACCATTTTCAATGTATGCTGAAAATTTAATCATAATCATTATCCGGGCTGAAGAATAAAAAGAAGAGAAGATGTAAATGACGATATTTAAAACTTTATAAACGAAGTTGGCTTCTAGTCGAGGCTGCGCTACGATGCATTTAGAATTTTGTCAAAATATCAAACCATTTTTGTGATTAGTAGCTAAAACAACAAAAATGCCTAGTTTGTTGAGATTTCAATATACCTACCGTGTATAGGTCTCCTTGTTACCTTGTCGGCCGTCAGATCGTTAACGATCTCTGGCGATATCTTGCCTCCATTGCCGACAATTTTCCACTGGGTCCCGGAGAATACTCAAAGATTTTCCAGTTGTTGCCTTTACCTCATCCAACCACTTGTCACTTAGTCTTTCTCGTCTTCATTTGCCATCCGTTAAACCCAACATAACGATCTTTTCTAGCCCGTTGGCTCTCATGACATGCCCGAAATATGATAGTTTTGTGTTTTAGAATCATCGAAGTGTGTGGTAGCGTTGGTCCGATCTTGTTCAGTATCCATACATTGGTTTTGCGTTCCGTCCAAGACATTCGGAGCATCCTTCACCGCAGCACCAGAGTTCGAATGCGTCTATCTTTCTCCTATCCGCTTTTCTTATCGTCTAAGACTCACACCCGTACGTCGTGATTGGAAAGATAAATGCTTTTAGTAAGCGTTTTTTTGTCCTGGCAGTTATGTTCCTATCTTCCCAGATTTTCTCCATACCTGACATTGTTGCTCTTACTAAATTGAGGCTGTGAGCAATCTCTTCTTTACAGTCACCATTTTTGTCGATCAAATAGCCAAAGTAAATGAATTTATTTACTACTTCGATGTGGTCATCGTCGATTTTGAATTCTTTGAGATTGCTTGTTGTTAGACTTTGGTCGTTTTTACATTCAGTAACAGTCCTGCTTTGGCACTTTCTCTTTTGAATACTTTGAGTAAATAGTGTAGATCTTTCTTTTTCTCAGATATTAGCGTTTTGACATCCGCATATTTCAAGTTATTCAGTTTCTTTCCACCGATTCCAACTCCTATATACAAACTCTCAAGATCAGCTTTCCTTATGATTGTCTCGCTGTAAAAATTGAACAGATAGAGTAGAAGAATGCATCCTTGTGGTACTCATTTATCAATTTAACAGTTTTCTGTGTCACCATATTTCTGTCCTGATTGACGCTTCATGAGGATTATACAGACTCTTCTGAAGGTGAATCATGTACTTTGGTATACCCATGTTTTCCATTGCGATCCAGAGGAGTTCGTGGTCGACACAATCAAAGGTTTACTGTAGTCGATGAAGCAGAGGAAAACTTCTTGATGATATTCTCTTGCTCTTTCCATGATCCATCTTGTGTTAGTTGTATTTTCTCGGTCCATGTATACTTCAAGTCTATTTTTGATTTTTTTCAGTAAAATTTTATTGGCGTGTAAAATTAGTGCAATAGTGCGATTATTTGCACATTCCCTATATTACCTCCTTTCTTTGGTAATGGAATGTAATTGATTTCTGCTTCCACTCCTGTTACTTTAAACACTTCTATAGGTATGTTGACGTCACCAGGAATTGAGACTTTCCATCAGCTATCTCATTGATGGCTCTTTTGATTTTGCTTTTTAATATTGGTGGCTCCTTTTCATAATTTTTATCTTTGTGAACTTTTGTGCTGTTACCATCGCATCTGTTGAGAGATTCTGTGCATTCCTTCCAACTCTTCTTTATTTCTTCCTATACCGTGAGGTTTTCACCAGTCTTGCTATTCAAATAGGAAAATCGCGGTTTGAATTTGCCAATTACTTCTTTAATTTCCTGAAAAGATCCCATGTTCCCCCTTCTTTGTTATCATTTTCAATTTCTGTGCAGATATTGTGAAGATATTTTTCCTTATCTTGCCATGTTGTCATGGGATGTTCCCTTCGCCCCTATCTGTTCCCTTCTCTTGTTTGCTATCATGATGTTTTTCTGCTGCTGTGGTTAACGTACTTTTGATTTCTTGTCACTTCTTGATTTTTTGTTTAGGTTGCACGCGTATAATATGTTATTGAACTCTGACAGTTAGCAATAATAAAAGTAATTAAATCAGAGTATGAAGTAATATATGTAACTTTTTTGAAAAAGGTGTAACATATATAATAAAAGCGAAGTCACAATTTTCTACCACGTATGCCTACTTTATAATCACTAGTATTTTTAAATGTTCTATAATGTTATTTATTTAAATAAAGCTATTCTGAGCTACAACCATAACTACAGTAACAAAGATTATATATTTACATAGGTACCCAAAAGATGATGGAAATAGGTACCTAAATAATTGACATTTCTAAGTATTAACTATATTATTTTAATACTTTTTATAATAAGCTATTATTAATAATTCAGTGATTCTTGTAACATAATTTTAAGCTTTTAAAATATTTTTTTTTTAATTAATTTGTAAAAAATATATATGAGGTCCTTAGTGTCCGTGGTATTAGTATTTTACATATATTTTTATGGAAGGGAATACATATATACCAAGGGAAGGGATAATATACTTTCCTTGAATTTTTAAATTCCTTATATTTGATGATATCGCACTTTTCACTATTGGACCATGGATAACTTACAAAGTATTCGATTGATTGAATGTACCTCAAATGCTGTTTAAAGTTTGTTCCATGTGTTTTTTTACCATTAGGTTTACGCTTGTATGATTCGCATTGATTTAAATAAAATTTAAATATAAAGCGCTCTCTGTGATATAAATAACTAAGCTATACTATAAATAATACAATGCAAAATTTTTCATGAAAGTAAACGAAAGGTCGAAACTTTACATTACTCAATTTGTATTTTATTAAATATTTTTAATATGTGCATCTCTGACACACTCCGCCATATTAGATAAATATATTTTTATAAATATTGTTTTAATAGTTCTACGTCCTCCCTTGCTTTCGGTAACGTTTTTAAAGAGAAAACATAAAGGCGAAATATAAGAGTAAGTTTTTTTGTAGCATTTTAAGTTGTACCATGAAACAATTTTTTTGTATGAACTATTGTACTAATTTAAAAAAGATTTTAATTTTAGTGTAGCAGTTTCAGCAGTATTAATACTTTTAATCCAGTTACGAAGTGTCTAGGTATACCAATATACTTGTAATTTATTGAATAACTACTCTGAATTGGATTTGATAAATACAAAAAGACAATTATGCAAATATTACATAATCACATAGCCATAGGGGACTTGTCATTAGTTTATTTCATAGGAAAATTCATATGTGGTCTATTGTAAGAAAAGTCAAATACAATCTAATCTTGTACCCACTGTTTGTTGTCAAAGATGATTTATACATAATTTTTTAAAAGTTACATATAGGACCGACTTTGCAAGACCAAATTATATATATCAGCCAACCAAACTAATGTTGACTGTTTTATTATATGCACTAAACTAATTGGTTGCAATTACAGGGCAGGGAGGGCAGCTGCCCCCTCACTTTTGAGAAAAATTGCTCTCTGCACTTTTTCAAAAATAATTGTGCCCTTATTATTAACAACAATTTTTAAATTATTGCAGTTCAATGCATAAAATAGATAATAATTGAATAACTTAATATATTAATACTCTGCACCATACATACTATATGTAATTTTTGGTAATCCTGTACTTTAGCGTGGTAAATTAAAAAAATTCTATATATCCAAAAAAGTTTTATTGTACACAAGGAATTTACCCACAACAACACTCTCTAAACAACATATACTTTTTTAATAGAGATAACAATATTATTGAATAGTTTATTGTAGTCAGGAAAATCAATAACACCACATGAATTCAAAAAGGTATCCACCAAATATAGGCTCACTCGTTCCAAACTGATGTCTTAATTTCCTTTTGGCATGCATCCACATATTTTCAATGCAATTCATATGGATGCTGGGGTCCTGGAAACATTTGATTATCAAAAGCTTAAAAGTCAAAACAAAGCTTTAAACCAACATTATT
>JAUZNC010012341.1:166-22487 GCA_034780395.1 Vannuccia rotundouncinata | reverse complement strand
CATCACCACAATATGTATGGTAATGAGTAGGACAATAGTAATTGGCATATATTAACTATTTTTTGTGAAAACAGAGACCATTTGAAAAAAATAGATTTTGGAATATAATTTTTATGTAAATTTATGAAAATGTCTATTTATATTATTTTGCGATCCTTTTTAAAAATATAATATTCTACTTTTGCTTTGCAAAAAAATTTCTTTTATAAACTAGAATTTTACCAATAATATAATTATTTTTATGATTGTAATTATACTCAGTAATAATCATTCAATAAAAGTTTTTAAAAAGTCAATAAAATATTATATAAGTTCTTATTCAATTTAATCTTCACAGACATTCTTCGTTATTGTAAAACAAATCTATATAAAAATAGCCATTTACCTTATGCGGCTCATCTAACAATATGTAACAATTTGGTATGTCTTTGGTATATTGAATCCAGCTATACACTTTTATTTCAATCATCTACTCTTTACAAACATTTTTGCATCTAAAGTTTAGGTATACTATATTAAATTCCATCAATTGTTTCTACAATATACATAACCTCCCATTATGATTAATTATATATTTATTTTCATTTTAATCAAATAATTCATAACGGTAATATAATATTAGTAGAATAGTTATAATTATAGTGATTAAATAATAAATTCATTTTACTAAAAATAAATAACTTACGAGTATAAATCATGAACAATATGCATGATATTTACATCTTTGATTTAAAATCAACTAATTATAGCAACGATAACCAAATAAAATTATATTTCATGCGCAATATCATATAAAAATTTCCATTCAATTATTTTAAGACAACAAAGTTAAGTAAAAATGTTTATTTCATGGTACAAATATATACAAGCAAACGTGAACAATTTAAAAGTATATTAATATGTACACAAATGTACCTAACTTATTCACTAAAATATATTTTTACAAGTCTATATTATATTGCTTACAAGTAGTAAAATAATTTACAATTAAAAATATATTAAATATTTTTATTATACTTTGATAATGTACCTCAGAAGATCGTAATCTTTTTCAGATATGTTAAAAGATATCATACAATTCATTTTCCCATTGACGAAGCTTTGATATCAATTACACATTTAAAAATAGAAAAATGTTCTTATTAAGCTTTATTATAAATTTAGAAGATAATTAAATTTGTTTATAGTATCAGTCGTTATATTATTCCAATTAATATTATGTAAAAGTATTTATTTCATTAAATTCATAATTAGAGGGGAATTTTATATACACATTTTTTAATTATTATTTCTAGCAAAAGTACTAATATATAATGTTTTTGATTTTTGTTTAACAATAATTCTTGTTTTACAATATACTATTTGACATTAATATATACAAACATGGCATAGATATAGGCTTGGGTGTTCTAGCAACAATGAGCTCTCGAAATGCATAGTGAGAATGCCATCATTCACATGAGCTCACTTGTATTGTATAATATGTACACATGAATTATAATAATATTAATATAATTGTGTATTGGCAAGTATATATATTAGGTAAATATAATGTTGATGCGTCGATGTTTATTATGTAATAGGTTTCAAGAAAATAGTAACACTTAATTTGTACAGAAATAAAGATCACATGCGTCTTATTATAGTGTCTGTAACATAAAGGGACATGTACTACACTTATACACTTAACAAATATCACAAATGGTAAGAATTTATACTTAAAAAATTATTGAAATCAATAATGAATTATCGAAAAATTAATAAATTTGATTTTGTCAATTTAAAATTAAATTAATATTATATACAATTAGTCACATAATTTATTTTTTGTTTTTTAAATATTAATGAAATAAAATATTTATTTATGCGTAATTACTAAATTGTAATAATTAAATTTATTTTAATAATTTCAAATTTTTGTCAATATGACGATTGTCCGGGAGAAAATATTGTCCACATACTTGTACATCGATTTAAGGAATGATCAGATAAAATATCGATTATCCTTATCACATATTATATGATACATAGAAATTGAAGCAGTTCTATTAAACAAAATTGGTTTTGAAAGACGTACAGACAAACAGCAGAGTTCAATAACAAAATTAACAATATGTGTATAGTATCATTTTCAATTGCATGTCAGGAAGGTGTCTTCAATATAAGACTCTTGAAGTGTATGATAATTACAAATAGGAATATTACAAATATAAAAATTATAATAAGCAGTTCTGATCTAGCCGAAGTGTTGAGTTAGTATAACTCCCAAAACTATGGCAAGAAACAATTTGTTGTGCGAAAGAGACGTTGAGATTCGATTACTCAATCCATTGGGACGTTTGATAAATCGGGACACTTCTGTTGGAGGAAATAGAAACATTTAAATTGATTCAAAACTTTCTTTTTATTTTTAGTTTCATTTATTATACATTAAACATAAACTCTATAGGATTATATGTTCAATGAGAATTATTAGAAAACATTATCATTCTTACCTGAACCGTCCTTTTCCACTGGATTCTTAAAGCCCACCGTGGTGAAGTAATGGACAGCAGCAGGACTTTCACTCTCTACTCCGTCGACAATCGACAACGTCTGCACTCGAACAATGTAGAAGGTCGCCGGCTTCAGATTGCGCAATAATAGTGACGTCATATTCTAAACAGTGAACAAAGACGCGAACAATTTCACTATGAAATCAGAACCAATGTGAACTCTTTGGTCGACCAAATAAGTATAATTTATTTAAATAATTAGATTGAAAACGATTAATCCAAATTATAAGTAATTATTTATAACAATCGAAAAAATGTTTGATTTCTTTTTATTCAAATTTTAACTGCGAATAAATTGACACGTTATATAATACCCACGAACACTTTAAAAAAGAATAAATTTATCTCTACCAAAATGATTGATGTTAAAATTTATGCAATCAATCGGTTGGCCTCTATATAAAATATCAAAGTGATATGAAGCTAATTGAAAAGTGTTTCAATTCCCAAAAGACGCCCACTGTTGAACAAGTTGAGTTTCACTAATCGAGAAAATGTATTCAGTTTTTGGCAGTATTAAATTTCTTTACATCATCAAACGCGTTAAAAAACTAGCGTCCAAATGGATTTCTCTCATGAGATAGATTGTGGTCATCCCAAATCTCACGTCACGTCTATTCGCGCGATTTAACTCAGCTCATGAAAACTTTTCTTTTCTTTTACCAAGTAAGTGACAAAGCGCGAGGGTCTATTAATTATATTAGTCGCATCATCAGGTTATATTGATTTCGCATTGCTAGCAGATCAGTAGGATGGGGCGAGAAGGTTGTGGAAAGAGTAGGTAATGAACGAGATGAGTATGTCCCGAAAAAGATAGAATACTAGATATTCGGGGAAGGAAAAGGACTGAATTAGACCTCGTTTGAGAGTTCTGGCCAACGGCTATGCTTTATGGCTTTTAGTATATATGTAGATAGATGTACATATTGAAGACTGAGCCATATAGTAAAGTTAGGATTACACTCAACTCCGAATATCCTGCCTGATTTCAGTTCATTAGAAACGAGGTGAATGCTACCTTCTTTATATAAATATAAGCATATTGTTAACCAGCTCTGCAAGTAGTGACTACTTGATTACTTCGATGTCTACAAGTTGTATGATTGTTGACATAGCGGCTTAGTTAGCGCTGTGAACAACGGAAATTAGCCTAATTGAAGAAAGTTGTGATTATTGGATCAACAGTGTATGCGCCGTGTCTTTAATTCCATCTTTTTGTCTGACCTCAACTGTATAAATAACACGAACATAACTATAAAATTGATTTAGTTTTACTATTATTGAATTGAAATATTTCATTGTGTAACAAAATTATGAATTTTTTTGAAGTACAGTTGCTGCCTGAAACGTTCTATTGAATAGTCAGTGGTAAGTAGTAAACCTTACAATTTAGCAGCCGCTTTATTTAGAAAAACAAATTAAGTAACCTTCTAAGTGTAGAAAATATTTCAGTTGATAGTTTATCCATCATTGACAAATATCTGTTCTGCACTATTCTGCCAATGTTCAACAAAAATCGATTTCTATTTATAGCCTTAGATAATAATGGTCTTCTACCTTATTGATAACTCGAACATCGGAGTTTCTGAAGTCAAGGATGGGGCTAAATCCGGCCGCGTCATTATAAAGTTCCTTGTTTACTGGTTCCTCTTCTCTAGGTGCCCATACCACCCGGTAACGTGTGAACTGTTGGGAGCCACCGGCCCCCGCACTCCGTTGGTTGTAGATAGGAAGAGCGCCAGCATCGGTGGACTGCTCCGAGTTCTCAGCGTATTCCCGACCTGGACGATTCCTGCGACCCCTGATGAGAAGGTAGGGCGGCTCCCAAGATACCAAGTAGGAAAGCGAAGAGCTATCGAGGAGTTTTGTTGATAGCTGTTCAGGTGGAGGGGGTAGGCTGAATTCTGCGGAGAGGAGAATATTAAATGACTGGTGTTATTGTTTTGTACACATGAACGCATTCGAGAATATTCTAAGTTTTCTTCGAAATTTTCTTAAACTGGTATTAGAAATTGTTAATATTTAAGTATTTTGTAATTTTCGGTTTTACTTTCAAATTAAATTCTGAGTTAATTTGTTTTCAAAAGACAAAGTGTATTATTGTAAAGTTTGAATTTTAATTAAAGGGTGTTAAAATGAACAAAAAGTGACAAACGTTATAGGCATTTGATTTTTAAATGTTTTATATCATTTATTCATAGAAATATAGATAGATATGTCGTTGAGTTGTTCAGTAATATTGTATAAATTTGAAAAATCTAAAGGATTAATAAATTCATTTTATCATAGATATTGTATATATTTAAACGAATATGTATATTTATTCAAGTTATTGACTCAATATTCCTAAAGATTTAATTTAAACAAATTTTTTGTATCAAATTTAATATTTATCACGCAATAACTAGATCCAATCAATAAATTGTAGATGTAACTGTAACTGATTTGGGAGATATATTAGATTAAACACTACATTTTTAAATAGTCGGTATATTATACAAGCAACAGGGTTTCACTTACATATATTTAAAATTCTTCCCTACTTTTCAACATGACATATTTATCCTCATCGATTATATACACATCGTTACACAAAAGTCGGGATTATGGTCTGTTTTATTCACCATCTATACTCTGCACCATGCAAATTACCTCCCATCAATATACTTTCTGTAAATTGCGCAGTGACATAAGTATACCAGCGTAAACAGAACGCACAGTCGATAACTATGTAATAGTATTTGTCGGTTTATCAATCTTATCTGATTTATTTTATTTACAAATTGACGGAAAATTAGACACTTGAAGGTTATAATGCAACAGTCTTGGTCCCTTTTTTAGCAGCGAAAAATATTTACATTCATTTCGGCAAAAGGTTTACCAAAAAATAACACACTTTTGTGCAATTTATCAAAATTTATTGAGTATTTTAAAAACAAATTAAAAACTAAGAAAATTTAAGTTTTTAAAATGAATATACCGCAATTTCAATTTTAATATGTATAAAATAATACTTAAAATTTTTAATTTAATCAAAAAGAAATGTTATAGTTTTACGAAATATTTATAACAATAATATTATAATTTCTATTCATGCTTTACTCACTATCAATGAGGCATTTGGGAGGTTTCATACCAGTTGTTATGTTAACATCGGTGCAAGCCGGAGTACAAAAGCAAGACTTGATCGTTTTCTGTCGAATCGAGGAATGTCGCACTCTACCTCCACCTCTGTCATTCATCGGAGTCAATTTCAGAGAGTAACGACAATTGAAGTTTAACCGAACCAGCTTCAGTGAATTCTGAAATCAGCGAGTCATACAATTATTTATTTAAAAAATATGTTGAATAATTAAAAATTATAATATATATTACAAAATTATAATTTATTTAATTTATCGAAAATTTAAATAAAACATTTATTATTAATGATAAAACTTTTGTATTAATTAGTTCATTAAAATAAATAGTTAACCATGTATATGTCCATTTTTAAATGCATTTGTTACTGGATCTCGAAAATTCATCGATTTTAATCTAATTTAAATTGTTGAAATGAATAACATCATGATGCAGTATCTAAAGAAGGATTACTTATTAGTACACTTATAAATAGTACCAATAGAGGACTATTTAAGGACGATGTATATACAACAAAATACCTCATGTTATAAAGAGACTCTATAATTATACAAATAAACATTTGGTATTGTAAAAAGCATTCAAATAAATATTTTTATATAGAATTTAATGTCCTGATTTCTAGAATATAATTCAACTTGTTTACTCAGTAAATTATCTGATTAAACCGTAAATATATTATATATACCAGCCCAATGTGGAATGCAGATAAGTCAGTTATGTATTAAAGCAGCTAGATGTGCATGTATCTACAAAGAGTACCGAGCACTAAAAATAATTCAGTTAAGTAAATATTTAAATGTTGTTCTGTTTATATTATTCGATTGTTTATAATTTATCATAATTATAGACGACATTTATTACATTTACTACAATAGCACATCATTTACTTCAATATTAATGGATTTAATGATAAATTTGTATATATTATGTGAATTTTCTATAATTTACAATTTTATCATTTCATAAATATAAAGAATTTGATTCAATACAATAAAAAAACTGATTACGTTAAGTTAAATTAATAAATGTTAAAAAAACACCAATTTAATGTAGCATCAATTTGACGAAAAAATTTCATGAAATAGTTAAATATCCTCTGGATAAAACTGTTTACATATATTATATATAACAAACAACACACCAACAACTAACTAAAAGTGATCTTTGAAGGGACAACAAAAACAGTCTCATCTTTGTAGATAATCCCTATACACTCAATCTCGCGATTGATGTGTGAAAACTTCCTCCCCTTCTACTTATAGACATTCAATGAAGTCTGCGAAAGATCGACCACATGAGGTTTTAGGGTCATCCCAGCCGAAACACTTAAGTGTTAAATACTTTGAAAATTAATGACCTTCCCTCTTCAATATAGATAATCTTTCGACCGACAGTCCTTACCCGCAACATAAGCTCAATCTTGAGAACTTCCTTCTCAATCGTTAGCAACAATTCTCCGAAGAAAGAAAGACCAACATCTAAAGGATAGGCTCTATACATAAGCACACTTCAGACTTCCTGCGCCCATCTTTCTCTCCATCCCCTGCCTTCAATATAATTCTTTTTGAAATTAGTTTCTGACGTCGACATGCGATCTTATCTCCATAGATATCCGAGTCACTTAATTAATAGATCAGGTGAGAGGTCTCTCTGCGCTGAATTGTCGGTTTAAATTATTTTCGCGCTTTTAAAATGGTTTAAATTTTCATTTTGAAATTATACCTCGATTATTTAGTTACCTGAAGTGTAGTTTTGTGTATTTGTCTGATTCTTTTTCGATCACTTGTTTCATCAGAGTCTATACAAACTCGGGGGGACCATTCCACGAGATAAGGCAGTTCTGAAAAAGTAAAATATTCCAAAAGAAATTAAAACAGAGTTAGTCATATTCTAATCTAATCGCGTGACTGAAGATATTTCAGGCATGCCAAATTGAAATGTCTTTACAATATTATTTCTTTAAAGTATAATTAAAACTATTCTCATCAATGAAAATATAATAGCTTCGGATTATTTGTCAAAATTTTTCTTTCTTTCGAATTATAATAATTTGGAACAGTATGAAATATTGGAGTC
The DNA here is from genome assembly GCA_034780395.1 of Vannuccia rotundouncinata. Classification (NCBI taxonomy): domain Eukaryota; kingdom Metazoa; phylum Platyhelminthes; order Proseriata; family Coelogynoporidae; genus Vannuccia; species Vannuccia rotundouncinata. The sequence goes on along the minus strand of JAUZNC010012341.1, from coordinate 14,712 downwards.
AGTCGGTATTTAATTATTAGTGCTGAAATTAACCATTTACAATTTGGAAAGTCAAATTATTTATATATATAAAAGGTGATGACTAAGACTTTGGTGTTACCGGAAGATATAGCCAAGCTATGCAGCAACAATATCCCTGGCTGGATGGGAATACGAGCAAGCAGACTAAGAAAGGCTTAGTCATTACGGCGAGAAATTCTAAAATAATAATAATGGGACAACTGTTGCACTAATAATCGGTTTGTGCTAACATATAGCGTGTTATAGGAGCTAGGACTCCATATAAAACTATATCTGCGTCTTCACTATGGAGAGAGTACTTCGTTACCATTCAAAATGTTTCAATGTATACAAGAAAACATATTCGCTCCTTGTATAGTTAGTTATTGGCATGGGAGCTCTCACTAATGACTCTCATTTCAATTGAGGGAAGAAAAATGGGAGGGGGAGTTGACATTGTAGAGAACCTCTTTGTAACGATCATTCGGACTTTCTGTTACACTGAGATCAAAGAGGGTGAATCATATACTGCTTCATCTTTTCGTCAACACCATTATCAAATTATTACCCATAACTATAATTGTCGAGTTTGAACATGTTGTTGAAGTCTATTGTTATATATCTGTCTAAAGTGGGAATTTAAAATAAATTAATTTCAACGCATTTCCAACCTTGCCTATTATTATAGATATTGTTACATGAGGAACAAAAGGGTATAAAACTCCACTCACTAACGAATTCGATATAGTTTCTCAATATCTGTTGCAACTCTGTATAGCCAAATAAACACACAGGAGAAAAACATCCCCCATCTCAATTAAATTATAAAAACCTCTTTCAACAAAACTTAATGTCTTCTAAATTTATTTATCTTAAAATATGCTTTTGTTTTTATAATTTTTTCAAAAAAAATTTTTTACAGGGAATGTGTCATCTTTCACACATTATTGTTTCATTATTTTTTAAATTAATGCTTGTTACATTGAGCGTCGAGCAGTTAATGTCATTCGGCTTAGTCACAGACAGACAGACTATATAGATTAGTCTACGCTGATGCAGTTTTGCTATATATATTGTTTTCACGTAAATATATTCTCACTATACCAAAACAATATTTGAGCTTTGCAGGAAAATGATTCATACGCATATACTGTGTATTTCCTTGTCAATTATGTGTACATATAATATTCATTAGAAATGGTATGGGATTCCCGCAGCAATAAGAAAGGTTATACTTATAATTTCGTAAAGCGTAGAAGGCAGGCGCATACATAAGAGAAGATTCAAGTTGATATATATACATACATATAAGTATAAATTATATATCATAGCACATAATACTTACCATTGCCAGAAGTAAGCTGAATTTTAACTGATAGTTCTCCGTTGGAGTAGATTGGATCAAAAATACTCAACTGTGGAGTGCTTCTGCTAGTTTCATGGCACTTACAATTGATATCCTCAAAGTTGGAATCTCTACCTAAAAAGGACACAAAGTGAATACTCATATAGAAAAACACTTTAGAACTCTCTCTTATACTGACGACACATTGTCTAGTATTATAGTACAGTATATTTAATTATATAGTATATGAATCAATAATTTAACACTTACCAGACGATTGTTTTTCATTATTGTGTAAAGACGGTTTGATTGAAAAGGTTGATATAAAGAGGGTGTTATTTTCTGATACCATTTTTTCATGTGATTGCCATACAGAAACAGCGCGAACCTGTAAAATGTCACAAGAGTTTATTCTTTTGTATATATCTAGGGTATTATTTTACTTTGCTGAAGTGCAAAAATGTGCAATATAATATATCACATTATCAAATAAACCGTAAAATAAGCTGACAACATAAAGTATCACATTATAGAGGAACAGGTATCAAATGATAAGACAAAATTTATTTACTTAATATGAGTGAGTTGGGTAGGTATCTAAATAAATCATTATCAATGTGCGTGGGTCTCAAAATATTATAACGTTACTTCGGCCTCGTTATACGATACATGTTGCTATACTTTTGGTTATGGATGTAAACGCTCATTTTAATATTCTATCAATAAGTAAATATTATAATATACTGTCTTAACTATAAGGTCTGATATAAAGTGTTGCGAACCATATAATATAAAGCGTTCCATAATGATTGTATATTTATTACCTGTTATTAAAGTGTGAATAACTAATTTGTATATGAACGCTGCTGTGTTAAAGGCTGTCATAAGTAGCATGTTTTGCCTAAAAGTTGTGACAGAAAATTAGTAGGAACAACTTACGCTTGACAAACACAATTTTCTATCTCCGTCCCATCTTACACATATGTGATATCAGTTCTATAGCTTGGTTACATGGATGTTTGTTAGAAGCCGTTTCCTCACGTTTTAATATCTGTTTTCATCTATCATTGCATGAGGCAAGATCATGTTTGAAGTTTTGGTTGGTGCCTATACGCGCACTTTTCAACATCATCAAGATAGGCTTAAAAATTCATCTATGTGTTTGTATAGTACTTCTTAAACTGTTATACAAATTCTACTACACAACCATTATTCACATTATCTTGGTATCTTGGGCTCTTTCCTAAAAAATCACGTCGCCCTTAATGTCTTGATGCACAACGGACATCCAGGACGCCTGTTTCCTCGTGGACTAGGGCGAGAGACAGTTAGTAAACTCAGTTAGAAGTGGTGTCGAATGTGTTATAAACAGCGTGTAGTAATTAACAGCGCGATAGCTATTTTATTATATACAAAAATGCAAGTTTCGGTTAAGCTGAAATTAATTTTCCCTCACTATTCCACACATACACAACACTTTTAAAGAGTCAGCTGTCATAGCCGACAAGCCCGTATTAATTTGTTCAGTTGGATATTTACAACTTTAATACAGATACGAAGAGGATTCTGGGATTTTAAAATGTTGACTTTCACGACTTGAAATTAATATAAAAGCCGAATTCTCGCACTAAATAAAAAACATTGAAAAGAAATTTGAAGAATTTTTTATTTTTAAATATTATACGATACATTACTTACCTGTACTTTATAGGACGTATCGGATTTTAGGTTTTCTATTAAAAATCTTCGCGGTTCCTGTAACATTAAAAATTAGAAAAATATTTTCTAAACATGTGCTCAATGTCCACATACCCAATTTTTGGATAAATATTACAAATCTTACCGCTGGTACACTTTGTTTATAACTCGTGAGAGCTTCAAGGGATCTTCCATCTGATTGAACATAGCCGTGATCAACAACCCACATAACCTATAAGTAAGAAAGAGTAAACAACTAAAATATGTTTGTGCATATTAAAAAAAAGTTAAAAAATAGCTTTAACTCTATATATAAGACTATAAAGTTTTAAACTTCGCTTTCTTAAACAAATATTTGACCTATATTTGGATCTTCAACGATTATCGGCAAGTATAAGAAGGTACATCTGTACAGGAAAGATTTCTTACATGTTGAAAAACTTACTTGTTAATTGTGCTTCACATTTAATTTACATTAATATACTTTGTGTTATTATGTAATTAATTAAAACATTTCTACAAAATCATTTAATTTGCATAACTAGTTACTTCTGCTTTATATAATTTTACCTAAAATTAAATTTTTAGAACAAGTCTGTCAAAATTGTTTTAAATAAATTATATAACTTTCAAGAAAATTTACATTTTTTCTTTACTTTATTTAAACATATTTTAACATTAACATTATATTACTATTTTATTTCATTGAAGGGAGCCTTCTATAAACTCAAATTCATGCCAATCTGTTCATAAAATTTATTTATTTATATCTTCAAAAAAAGTGGTGAATTAAAAACTAAAAAATATACAAGTTTCTCAAATAATCCATTTATTTTCTTGTAAAATGTCGATTTGAGAAACTTTTCTTTCGAACGTTTAAACAACCCGCCATCGTTTGGATTTAATATGCAAATGGTAATATAAATGTTATCTAACCTCATACTGCATGATCTGGAGATCAGCGTGCTCTGGGGTCATCCACGTGATGAGAACACTGATTTGCCCATCAGCATAGATCCTCCAAAGACTGTCTGTGAGATTCCTTGGTCTGCTGGGCGGCTGTGGGGCCGCTTTTACTGGCTTGAAGGGGAGAGATGGGGGCCCAAATCCTCTGGTACCGGCTGCTGAGATGGCTGCCAGACGAATTTGATAGATGCGACCGGTATCGAAGGAGGCCAGAGTTGCCCCAAACTTGTAACTCTATTATTAAAAATGGAGAATAAACTAACAGTTAGCGCACCGCTGAAAATGATCTAACATCTATTGATTTTATTTTTATTGTTTAAAAGAATTGAAAATATATTAAAATATTAATTTATCAAGATACTAAGTAACAATAATTTGTCAACGATCCAACTGATATTGCGGCCTTAATAAACCAGCTCAAGCATACTCAGTGAATCGCATAACACAACTTGAACTATAATGTAATATGCTATGCAAAAAGGATAATCAGAGGTTAGGAACACACAATATCAATGTACCTATTATACAATAATATCCGGAATATCATCTTTTGCTTTTAGTCCTTATATATGAGTCCATTTTCTTTTTCTAGTTATAGGCAGTCCCTTATCGCTGGTTTTTCATCGGATTAATATACCACAAAATCAGTGAACGTAACATATATAACAGAAAGCCGAAAACTTATTTAATTACATCTTCTTGTTGGTATCTTTCCGTGCAGTCAGAGCATAAATATATCCTCAGAGGTCCATTAATAGACAAACATGCAAGGGTGTCGCTTACCTAATTTATGATTTTGCAAAAATTAATTGGGGAGAAGAGAGTTGTCGGCAATTCTGTCATATATCTCTTCTCGTGGACAAGGAGGAAGCAAGTATAAATATATGGCGTGATAACTTTCATTTCAGTTGACATAAGTGATCGGAAAATTCTGGGCTAATGGGCCTCTACAGACTGATTTGTGCCTATCGTTCTATAATGTTTAATATATTTAACGATGGGCAATTGCCAACCAATGGAAGATAGTAAAATGACCAGTAATTAATATTTCGCTAGAATCAATCATATACGTTACATTATAGCAATTTGAATTTAGTGTTTCCAGAAATGGTAATGATGAATGTTTGTTTTGCATGTAGAGTGTAATTATGTATAATGTTGTATAATATAAATACATTTCCTCGGATTTTGTTTAGAACATTTAGACAAATTTAAATTGATTTCCAAATTCGGACCACTGATTATACACTGATTTAGTACTATATATAAATTTAAAGCATGACTTTTGTAATCAAAATCAAGTTTTTATAAAAGTATTACAGTCACTAGAAAGATATACCTATATACACAACAAGATTTTATGGAATGAATGCAAGGGTCTGTTCATTTCCTAACTTTGTATACATTATTAGTTGGCAGGATCTAGTACACTTGAGTTTTGTATATTGTATTTCTTACAAAATGGCATTATAACTTGGCGTATCAATCCAATATACCACTATATTCACAGAGTCACAAACAAAACGTCAACAATAAATTAGTTGCTGACGAAGAAAACTGTCTTTGGATATTCTGTGCATGAAGCTTGACTTTGTCTTGGATGTAATAGTGCTTAAAGTACAAAAAAGACCACCATTTTTATAATATATGCATATATACTTAATAAAGGTGTATATTATATTGTATGCGATTATTAGTGACTCAATGAATCCGCTGGCTAGGTAAATATTTGCATCTAATTTTATACCAACTTGAGAAATTCCTCTTATCCTAGCTGTCAAAGTACACACGATTTGTCACGATTGTCTAATCAATTATTTTCAAGTCGATTGGGTTAATGATATATTTATTTCATGTATGGTACTTGATTTTATAACCGAACAACACAAGTAAGATAATATTTCTTAATTAAGTTTGGAATGTGAGTTTTTACACGATCTTTGTTTATATACAGTTACATATTCTAAAATAATTATAGATTACAAATCTCGTTTATACCCTATCAATAAAGTGCCCTCATATTTTCAAAAGCGTATAATTACTATCTCTGGCTATCTATAATTAATCGGATTTTTCTTAACTTGCAATATGTTAATAAATGTTATAGCCATCATCATAATCAATTTAGTGGTCAAACACCACCATTTTATATCCATCTAAATGATTGCGTAACTTTGTTATTACGCAATTTATGCAAATTAGCTTTCGACAATAAAAGTGAATAGAGCTATAATGTAGAAAATATAAGCGTTTAAGTCAAATTTAGCATTAGTTTCAACCCTCCAAAGTATTATACAACTCAGATAAAGCTCAGTTGAAGTGCAAATAAACACTAAGATTTTATACTCACTGTAATGAGATTTTCCCACCCGTCCGCATAATCCTCATCGAACACTTTACAGTTACAAGCCCGAATCTGTAGAATAAACATGACTGGACCGTGGTCCCGGACAAACTTGTGATATGAGTCCTTCCAGCCAAGCTCAACGCTAGTGGATTCAGGTTCAAGGATTGCATGGAGTTTGGGTGCCAGTGGAGGGATTGTTTCGTTATAATTCGGCTTGAAATATGAAATAAATAAAGTTTAATTATCATATTAAATTATCACAAAAAATCTGCTTTTTTTAGTTCTTATTTTGTTGTTATAAATAAAAAGTATTTTAAAAATAATAATAACGATTAACTAGCACTATTGTTAAAAGTATAAAAAATCATTTGAGTTTTCAAATTAGCAGCTTAAATAAATTTTAAGCAATCTTTTATATTTGTATTACATCTTGAAATATTATTTTAAATATTATAAAATTTCAGATTTAAAAAAAATTAACTTCTTCTCAAATCTGTTACCCATCTGTTAAAAATTAAACTTTTAATAAATATAGTAGACAAATTTTTTTATTGATTTAACCAGGTATATAATTTGCGATTACAAACAAATTTTTTGATTACTTTTTTTACATATATAGGAACTTTCATTAATATATTATGCTGGTATCTGAGTTTGTATAATATTACAAGTTGATTGACCCCATTTTTTGACAGAAAGCAAATGTATATTTTTATGCATAACAAAAATGTTAAATAATATTGTTTCATTTAAAATTATTATCATAGAGTCAAGTCAGAATAGTAGATTTTAACAATATACATGAATATAAACGCGGACTAAATAAATAAATAAGTATCTATAAGAGACTTTTGCAAACAGAAAACTACAACATTATCAATCATCCTATATATAAGAGTAGTTTTATAAGTTAGATTATAATAAATATAAATGATGTAATTAAGTGTGACCAGGAATTTATATGCTACGAATTGTATGCTACCAAAAGATTTAATTTTATAAAAATTTAATAATATAGTAATTAATAATGAAGCTCTAAAATATATTTTCGATTTTCAGAAGCTTAGGCATAGTATTGACTAACTATACCAAACTGAATAATAAACGGGATATGCATCAGATCATATATACATTGAAAAAGTCAATTATTTATTCTCCACAATGGAACTATTACCAAACGATTCAGAGAACAATGTCTATAATCAATAATTATTTTACAATAGAATATGTTGAATTACTAATGATGAATATAGCATATACCTATACTGCTAAGTATCTACTTAATATGCAGAAGTGTTAATTTTGTCAAAAACTGACTGGCTGATGTCGCCAACAAACAGTGTATTGGTAAGTGCAGCAGACACTACAGCGTTTAGCCGAAATTTTACGAAAAAATTGACAATTTAATACATTAATATTCACTATATTATCTTTTTTAAATAGAACAGCATTTATAAGATTTAAACAATTATTTTATCAAACTCTTTTTAATTATAATATAATAAATAATGGTGGAAAAATTATAAACGCTAGAATAATTTTTCGGGATAATGTCAAATCATACCTTTACACAAAGAGTAGAACACCCAGATGGACAGCATTTATAGAGACTATTGTAGCAGTCAGAATCTTCATAACAGCCCGATTTGCACTTGTTCCCCAGGGGGGAGGGCAAGCTAGCTGGACAGGTTCCGGCACGACTTCTTAATTTCAGGATCACTAGTCGACACCCTAGCATGCAGACACCTTGATCCAGATTCTGTAGCAAAATTAAAATATATTAAAATCGATCATAATAATCATTTAATCACTTTAACAATTCGTTATATATTATCACTATATCGCAATCGAATAAAATATATTACTTGTTCAGTATTCCTAATTAAGTATTCATAATTCTTTAGATTTTTGAAAAATACCATTGGCAATAATATGATTTATTAATTTGTAACTAATTTGTAACAATTTTTTTACTTGTTTGGGGCATAACATTATTAATGTGAGGTACAATGTTATTAGTATAGATGAATAATAAATAAGGGCTTGTTTAGCCGTCCCAGTTACTGGTTATTTCAATTGCAACAGTTTTATTATATAAAAATTAGAAAATAAAGTTTGACGCGCGGTACATATAATAAGTGGATAGTTAAATCTATATATTTGGCAAATAATATTATGCTTTCAGTACATATTTTATCTTCTATAATATAGTACATGTTTTTATTTCTCTTATGTATATTCTCTTAGACATTCTAATTTTCTAGCATATAGTATATCTACAGACTACAGTATTATTTAGTTTAAAGTAAAAATAGGTTTGATTATATTTAAATAGTTTCATCTATATTCGTTTTACACAAATTTAAAAAAAAGTGACTAACAAAATTGACATGAATAAGTTATTACATATAAAATCGAATGGATCATAATTTATAAGAGTTTAATTGGATTTAGCAAATCGAATTTCTTCCCTTCAATCCACTTAAAACACTTTTTTTCTCATTTAAATACTGAATGAGTGAAAGTGTCTGTTTGAGAAGTCACGAAAATCCCATTTAACACATGAGTATATATTAGATTTGTTACACAAAAATGTAAAGATAGATTTTGAAGAGACCTATCTGATCTAATCAATTCATTCCCCTCATCTAAAAATTTATCTACGTCAACTATTTAAATGCAGACTAGATTTCTATTTGTATCAAGGAAATTGTATTCATCAGAAGTCTGCGAAATACGAGCCGAAAGAAAGATTCTTCCTCTCTTAATAAAGTGTTGGAAATCTTGCGAAATTATTTATTTGGAAAACTGATTCGATTTATAGCAATAGAAGTCGCTGACAGCTGCCTAAATTGTTTGTTTATAGAGCAGAAAAAAGCGGTGACAAGAGACATATAGTTGTGATTTTTATAATATATAAAAATATCATTCATCTTTCAATGTAAAACATGTTATTTCAGTTATATTGTCAACATTTAAATTTTGAAATCATTTAATTTTTCAAATGGTACTTATTTTTTGTATTTATTTTATATTTAATTTAATACGACCTAAATTTCAAAAAATTTGTTTACAATTTGGTATATTTTAAATCAAATGATATTATCGCAATTCTGCATATTCTAGTTAAAAATTAACAACGATAATTAGCATATATTGCGTTTATTATTTTTTTAAATAAACTATAAAATACAAAAGTTAGCCGACAAAATGAATCATCAAATATACTGATTTAAATAAATCAATAAAACTTTGTTAACAAACATTTCGTAATTTTACATTAACTGGTCATTGCCTCTTCTTACAAGTTAACTTCATGGTGGCTTTTATAATGGACAAACAGATAAATCCTGTATCAGAGTCATGCCCGCTCTCTCTCTTCCTCTACAACAACATCAATTGGAAGATAACACAAAGTAAAACAGAAAGAAGAGAGACTATAAGATGGAGGAGTCAATTCGTGTACTGACCGAAGGAAGATGGACGCCCTAGCTGTGTTTGTTTGCACAGGGATTGTGTGTCCATGAGTCACAGATTCACCCGGGTGTAGAATACACAGCCGGTCGAGTGGAAAGTCACAAGAATTGAAGACGACGACAACCACAAGACCAAATCAAACACAGGCCTACATTCACCAACGACGCAAGAGCGCGCGAAAATTCAAATTAACTGAGCTGTCAAGAAGCCAACAAGATGAAAAGGAATGACGCAAATATCCACGACAATCTGAGAATCACGAGCTCTAAGTATAAGAAAACTTCCCGTCTTGGTGCCTGCGTATATAACTGACAGACGAAAGTTGTCTTCCCAATGACCAAACCTTATGTTTTTCGCTTTCAGAGATGGTCGGTGAGTCTGTTGGTAATTCCTTTCGGATGTAAAAAAGGAATATTTGTTCATCAAATAATCCTCGAATATCATTCCTGCAACGGTTTTTATTGACTGATTATCTTATAAGCTTGTCAAAAAAGTTGATTAAGCTGTATATATAATGTATTCTTGATGGAAATTGTATGTTGCTAGATTTTTGTGCTTATTTCCTTCTTCTGATCCGAAAACAGATTTAGTTAATTATGTTTGTTTTCTTGATGTTGGCGAGTTCGTTTATAATAATCTTCAAAGTTCAGTTGTATAATTGAAATGGAAAATAATTCAGTTAATATATAAAAGATATGTTGCATGCGTTTATTTAAATAAATAAATTTAACTTTTTATAAAGATTTCAAATAATTGTTAGAGACCCAAATAAATCAACGAATTTAGCCTTTCATAATGCAATTAGAGTCAGATTTTCTTAAATTTTATATTATAATATATTCTACATTATCACCTTATTACATAGTACTGTGAGTTATGCAGACATCATCATAGACAATGGTCTCAGTTGGAAAGTGTTGAATGATCCTGGCTGATCACACATCTAACTTTGAGTGGTTGCGGAACCCAGGTGTGTCAAGAAAGACCCACTTATACAGTGCAGCATACATTGACAATTGCATTGCAAGAGGTAATAAATGTAATTAACGGCTAACAGCACTGCAGCCGAAGCAATACTTCTTGACCACTTGGGTCAATTGGTGATGCAGAATTAACAAAATCTGCCTCTCGCCCCTTTGGCTCTTGAGTCTTGGTATACGCTCCCGATATGCATGGATTCCGGCATATTTAGATGATTTGAAGATCCACTTATTCCGGACGCTGATAGTTAAGTATCTCTATATAAAATATACTTCCACAAATATATTAAATTATAATTGGAGTGATACAGTTGTTAAGTGTCAGCTCATCACACGAATGAATTCCGTTTGATGTTCAAATAATTGTATTTTCGGTCCAGCGGATTAATATGCCATCCTAATTTAAATTTGAAGTGATTGCTTTTAAACAATTAAAATGGAAAGTATTTAATCGCGTCTTGTAAAAGTTAAACTTTTGAATAATTCAGTGTTTGCTAAGTAACTCGCACAGTTCATTTTATTTGAAGAATAAAAATGCATTTAATATATTTACCTGACAATGTTTTTTACAGTCATCTTCTTGTAATAATTCTGATCTAGTTGTTTCAACATTGCAACCACCGAAGCACTGAAATTACAGAAATCTTAATTATCATTCTATTTAAATACTTATTACAAATATTTTAAATAAAACCTCAACATTTGTTTACAAAAACAACAATAAAAACGTCTTTGATAACACATTGTGAACGAATTAAGATAGCGTGTTAAAAAAAAATAATTAGTTATTTTAAACAAAATAATTCAATTCGGTGTGCATCAGTTAATTCAGATTATTGTGTCTGGTGACATCAAACGGAACCTCTAACCAAAACTAGCAATATATTAATTATTTCGGGAAGAATCAGCTACAGAACCACGGTGGCAGAAATTAGATCGCCTCCTGAGAGAATTGTTCTTCCAGTGTTGCTTGTTCTTTCAGCATATAGTGTAACAGTGCCTGAGTTCGAACACCCTAATATAAGAACAAAGAGAACTGGAGGAGTGACTAACTCCCTAGTGGTCCACTTCGGGGACGCTTCGTATAGAGACAAAAGTCTTGAAAACTCCAGCGAGTTGCGATTAATTCATTTTGAGAGTCAAGTCCACTGTGAAGCTGGATGGATGATATTCTAGATTATTTAGAAACAGCCGCCTCTGTGTGACGTAGCGTGGATGAAACATAACGCCAACAACAAATATATAAAAACTATTTAAGACAAGAAAACAATATTCTTGTTATTTTATATATTAACAGATATGGCAGAATTCCAGAATTTGGGCTTCGATCCATGATCAATGTTCTAAAAAGTCAAAATACTCTTATAGTATATCGACGTTATATGGCGTCCTTTCGAATCCATCCCAAAAAGTATATAATATAATGTTGTATTGTGCTGTAAGATTATTTCTAATCCCTATATAGCGACAACGGAAACATTAAAAGTATAACACATTGAATAATAAGTACCTCCCATACGAAATTCACATATAGCAGTAATTAATCGTAACAAATTTGTCTGAACTGTAACCGTACAAGATATTTTAATTCCGACTCTCCAGGCGGGCTCCATACTTAGCCCAAGTTACATGCAACCCCAGCAGGAAGTCACCCCAGTCCACAACTCCAATCACTCAACACTCTGAAATAATCCACAAAACCCAGAAGGTGAGAGTGTTTGCCATGATAAAGAAGCCAGTAACTGCGACGTCGACTCATCCATCATGAATATAGGGAGGGCATTGTTCGCCACTGGGTGTCCATACAAGTAGAGCCAACAGCTCACTGAGAACTCTACCCATATAGATGTTAGCGATCAATGCAGCTACTATATTGCCTGTATAATAAATTGGTGTCAAATCTGTAATGGATAACCGCACGGCGGGAATTACGTTTATCGATTGCAGTGAGAACTATAATGATATATCATTGACCGTTTGTTATACTATGTATGATGTCACATGTCACTTTATGTTAAGCGCCCCTACATTCCTGGGATACTAGGACTAAAAGTAATGTGGGGTGATTCAACATTTCCTTATGAATGTAACTTAAAATGCTGTGTGATAAGGTAACACGAACTTTGGTAGTAGTATTTGAACTAAATAAAGAATTTTCAATGGAAGACCATTTATTCTAAATTTTGTTAAAACTTTGAACAATAAATTTGAACATATAAAAAGATTTCCGTGAAATAGTCCATCTATTTATACATTCATAAACATAAGAATCGCGGCCTGTTTGCTATATTAGTCGTGTATGTTCCAAAATATCGCGCTGGCCAACCGATTTTAGAAGTGAGAGAAAAATTATGAAATACTCGCGTAGCCATAGAATGTTCAACGCATGTAACATTTATCGACGGAGAGTTGCATGCTTAATTTATCAAATAATGATTTATCTGCACGCATGTGTATTCTATGAATATAGGAACCAATTTGTTTCTTCTGATGTATTTACAACAGCCCATGAAATCAGAAATACTCTCATTCAGAATATTAGAAATGTACCAAAATCATATTGCGAAAATTATTAAATTGGTAAATAATATATAACACGCCTTCATAATTATTATATAATATACGTCATTTGTACTTTATTTAATTTTAATTTACTTGAACAATCAATTTTCATGTGAACTAAATTACAACGTATTATATATTCAAGATGAATCATTATATTCACTTTTTGTGTGCATCCTCTTTTAGGGTCCTGAAAGCACAGGGCATAATTAGCCGCTGGAAAACCTTTAGTCTCTGGGGTTTGAGGTAAGTGAATCGTTCCATTCTGAAAACCAGACAAAAATGTAATCAAATTATAATTTAGTAATTTAGATTTACATTAAACAAAGTGAATAAAATTGACTTTTATTCGTATCAGTATTTTAATTATTGAAAATCAATATTCTTTCATATTAAAATTCAATACCAAATATCTATATCCTTTTTAATTTATGAGCCAATTTAAACTTTGAATATGTTGAAGATTATGTCAGATATTCGATGATTTTATTATTTATCAAAATTATTAGAAAAACTTTAAATATTGGAAATATTTAATTACACAATAATTAAAAAGTTCGGTTATTTCTTGATCCTCTGGGAATAATGAATTCAGAATATTAAGCTTCTAAGTGGACAATTAAAACGTGACAAATTTGATCAGGATTGTTCAGCTATATATAATCAGAGTCACAAATAATACTATACAACACAGAACAACACTATACAGCACAAAACAACACTATTCAACTCAAAACAACATTATACAACACAGAACAACATTATACAACACAGAACAACACTATACAGCACAGAACAACACTATACAGCACAAAAAAATACTATACACCACAAAAAAACACTATACACCACAAAACAACACTATACAGCACAAAACAACACTATACAGCACAGAACAACACTATACAGCACCGAACAACACTATACAGCACAAAACAACACTATTCAACACAAAACAACACTATACAACACAGAACAATACTATACAGCACAAAACAACACTATACAACACAGAACAATACTATACAGCACAGAACAACACTATACAACACAGAACAATACTATACAACACAGAACAATACTATACAACACAGAACAACACTATACAACACAGAACAATACTATACAGCACAGAACAACACTATACAACACAGAACAATACTATACAACA
>JAUZNC010012340.1:59806-74124 GCA_034780395.1 Vannuccia rotundouncinata | reverse complement strand
TTTACTTTACTTTACTTTACTTTACTTTACTTTACTTTACTTTACTTTACTTTACTTTACTTTACTTTACTTTACTCCATTTTAGGGAATCAAATTATAAATTCCACTATTTTATTATTCTTTTTCAGTGTAGCTGTGCATGATATGCAAATTATTGCATCTTGATGGATATCATAGCTCTTAGTGTTTTATATATTACGATATTAATGTATATACTAATTATGTCTGATATAGAAAATCAAATAGTATATCAATGGATATTTTTTATTTTCTATAGATTGGTAAACTTCGGTTATAGATATATGATAAATATTTTCACGATAAATATTTTACTAAAAAAGACAAAATAAATAGACAATCATTTTGAATTTGATTGATACTAATACATCACACAACTTTTTAGATAATTTTACCATTCGATCATTAAAAAAACAGATATATTGTTGAAACAGGTGCCCTTTAAAAGTATTTTTTATCTTACCCTCGAAATTTTCATTTATCGTAGCGAAAACAATATATTGTAATAAAATGCCACATTATAAAATAGAACCAAAAGATTAAAATTATTAAAAAAATGTCTTCAGATATATATCAACCTTCGATATATATAATAAGTCATTTCATCATTTTCCTAGCATGAATAAATACTTCATATGCTAGTATATTTCAATTTCATATTTGTTCCGTGTTCCATTTTGAATAGTTTGCAATAAATTCGCAGCTTTAAGTCTGAATAAGCGTGTCTTACCATCTTCCAACCCAATGTCAAAACCATCGATTTATGTTTGGATTAAAAGTGAGACCATCTTTATATATCTAGGAATATGTATATATATTTATCTGCCGAAATATTAATGCACACTATGTATGCCAAGCTAGTTGTCCTATTTTGTTTAGCGGACGTTATTTTCATGGGGAAATATTATATTTGAGCGAAATGCTAAATTTAAATTGGACAGACAGACATAGCTGCCTAATTACAGCATTCTGGGAAAATGATTTATTTGAATAGGAGAAAATTTTGCCTGCGAAGGATAATAGTCAAATATCGCAATTTTTGGTGACTTGTTTCACATATATAATAATATATTCTGATTTTTTTAAATAAAGATAATAATTTCATTCAATTTTTAATTTTAATTTACAGATTCAATTTAATTTTTATTTTATGAGGTTAAATGGAGTAAAAGAATATATCGGATAAAGAAATATTTATGGATAAATTAAAAGCTATATAACACATAAAGCATAGACTTTCGAAATAAAATGTACTTTATTAAATTAAACAATTTGAAGGTTACGTCGATATGTGTGTGTACAGCTTTTTAATGTATTTCATAATTATAGACATTTCTTACAGGAAAAATAAATTGTATATAATTTGCATGCGATTCATCAGAGATTTGTTTCTGGGTAATTTATTAGTTTTTCAATTCGTTTCTATATAAGTCGACCGGAATGGTTGGGAAAAGGTTAAAAACGATATAGACATTTCTATCTTTTAGTTAGACGCATTATTCAATTATGAAAAGTTATTTGTAAAATTTCTGTTTCGATATAAAATATTATCTACTTAAATATAAAAAATAAATCTATATACTAAAAAATAAATAATTATTTGATGAATTTTTGTACTTGTGTTATCCCAACAATAACTATATATCTATATAATTTTTTAATCAATATGATGTATTACATACAAAGAGATATATTTAAGTATTGTCTCTAAAATTGAATATTAAATTGTGTAATAATAAAAAATAACGATAAAATAATTTTTAATCGAATAGAATTATTTTTATTTGTTACATAATGAAACTTAAATTCAACATAATCAAGAGATATCTATTGATTAACTATAAATTGATTAGAAAACATTTAATGAAATTCGAAAACAAATATTTGTTTTATTTACGGAAATATTGTAGAATTGAATTAGTTATTTAAAATAAACTATAAATAAATAAAATACCCATCATATTATTTCAACTGAATTAGTCATGAAGTATATTGCAATCTTTTTCACTATAAGTGTTCTATGATAAATATATTTTTAATATATAAATAATTAATAGATGTAAACATGAAATATCACCTGTGACAGCATGAATGTCCGGAACATTGTCCGGCGATAAATCCACTTCATGCGAATTTCGTTCAAACATTTCTCGTATATGGGATTTTAATTTTGCCGATCCAGTGAGCCGGTAGATGCCTACAATCTCCAGACCTCGACGATCCACCTCTTCGACGCATCTACGAACTATCAAAGGAACCCGGGATACGGAGCGTTCTCGCTTGGCCACAATTGCCAGCGGGGCTCCAAACACGGCGTTAGCGTGCATCATTCGACCTCTTCTGAAGGCATCGTTGTTACTCAGATAGCCGAGTTCGAGGTAAAGCAGTCCCTTGGGTTCCAGTTGCAGAGCCAGCTTTTCTGTGTTCATGTAGGACTGGTGGCAAGCCTCGATTAGATTGCACAAATTCAGGTTGCCATAGAAACAGAGCCGGTGCCGACTTCGGGGGTCCCATTGATACAGCAGGAAAGAGAGACACTTACAGTCCTCCACGTCCAGTTCGAAGACCTCGTCCCACTCGAAGCATTCAGTGCTCGTGCGGATCATCGAACGCGCTTTTCTCACCGAGTCAGTTTCAATCACGCAATAAAGGTCACGCAAAATCGCGTGAGATGAGTGGAGGCCTGTACCAGCTAGAATATGTACAACAACAATACCGTCCACACCGCGGGACCCACTTCTGCCAGCGAGGGTTTTGGCGCTTCTTTCCGACGGCTGCACTGTGAAATCAGTCTTGTTGACTTTGGCAGAAAACCGAGCCATTTCCCAGTCTTTGACGCGAAACTTTTGACACCCACGGAGGTTCATGACATCTTCCCGGGTCATGGTGGCATTGTTGGTTCCTGTTGACTTCGCCGCGGAAGAGTTGTTCTGTTGTTTCAGGGATGCTTGTCGAGTGAGGGAGGCCTGTTGCTGATTGGTGGGAGGAACGGAGGGCCCAACTCCGGGAGTATTGTATGTGGGCAAATAGTCAGCCGCCGATTGGCCATAATTACGCATTTGAGCCATTGCATAGTTCTGATTGACGTTCTGCTGTTGGTCATTGAGTTGCATGGCCTCAAAGTATTCGTTATCGATTGGTTGATTCCAATCTGGTCGCATACCTATTCTCAAAAGATATTAAAATATCTGTAATAAATGCAACTTGAAAACTAAACAAATATTTTCGAATGTTTAAATCTGTAATAAAATTGAAATAAAGGTAAATTACAAATATATTTTTAAAAAGTTTTAATAAAAGTTTTTCATTTCATTCTGTCACAACTGAAAATATGTTCCATCAGATAAGGAAAGAAATAAAAGATTTCTAGATACTGATTAATCAATTTCCAGACAAAATTATCAAGTCGGCATCTTTTGAAGGATCTGTTTGTCTCTGAGTACGGGAAGAAGATTATCCAATATGCAAATATTTATTTCTGTATCTTTCTCCTACTTTGTATTTTAAATTAAATCAATCTAAAATCTAATTGTTATATATTACAACAAAATTTAATAAAATTTATTCAATTCAAAATTTAATAAGTTTATCCACAAATTTATATGTGTTTACCCACTTGAGATGCATTCAATAATTTCACTGCTATATATGTTCTAAATAAACTAACGATCACTTTCCATCTGTAATAAATAATATAAGCCTTTGAGATCATTAATCGAATTGCCAGTATGATATTCTTCCACTAATAAAAGTGCAAAAGTCTGCACAATGCCAATCTTTTTTCCCATTCTACCTCTTTGAGTTTGCTATCAGGCTTGGTGTGAGGTTAGGCGATAGATACAATGTTTGATGGGAAATTTACATTATTTCTCTCTCTCCCTCGCCATTGCTATATGTATGCTATATATGTGGTCGTAATTTCAGTAATCAATACTTAAGTATTTAACAGACGTTTAGTAATAGATACAAAAACCTGTGGTCAGGTTCAACAGGAATAAAAGATATAAATAATCTTTTCGATCCTATCAGACGTGGAATAAGAAACTTTTTCAGTACAAAAATATCAAAGTAATAAAACTTTAACTAAGTCACGATTTAAAAAAGATATTTTTTGTTGTGATTTTTATTTCAAATAATTCTTTATTGACCATATATACACAAGTTAAATTAAAACTTTTCATTTTAAAAGTAGAAAATTTGAATTGTGGTTATATATCGTGACTGTCAAATTTTTTAAATTGTGTGATAATATAAAAAATTGAAAATTAATTGATTATTAAGAATTCAAATCTTTCTGTAAAAAATTAGTGAATAGTTGAAATCAATTTTTATTCACAATTAACATTAATAAACAAATTATTGTTTATTTTAGCTAAAGGCTTTTCCGTTTTTTTTATATTTAAAAATTAGAAGTACTTTCAAAGTTAACTTCGCCTAACAATTAATAACACTGCGAATAAAAAGGACCAAACGACCATGATATTTGGAGACAATAATGGTTTTATGTGGTCTGTAAAAAATTTCGGAGATTAAACCATTTTCGAATAATAATACTTCTATTTCCATTTTTTTATTTCTTCGATTTAATGGCAAATTTTGTGTTAGGTATATTTTTATAGATTAATTATGACATACTTCATGAACCATTATATATTTTATGCATTTCATTATAATTTTACGAAATATAAAAAAGCAAATTTTCCAATTACTAATTTTAACAGAACATCATATTTAAAAAACTCTAATTAAATATGAAACCTGATAGCTGTATATAACAGGTCACATTTTACAACACTTTTTAAAAATCTAATACCTAATCAACAAATATACTTTCTAATTCTCTGCCATTAATTGATGAAAAGAATTTTTTGGAAGTTAAAATTTAAAAGTCTAGTTTGATTTGTGGCTGTCTTAATACAACAGACAGAAAAAATCAATAAATTAGAAATGAATAAATATCTGTTTTTTACGTAAATGCGTTCTAGCTTTTCAGATGATTCAATTTGAAACAATAACTTTTAATTTTGACTAGACTCTTTTCTGCAATTTTCCGATTATATGCCCAGGATCATAAAATCGCGCTTTGATACTCGCCGACCAACATTATGAGCGAAGGTTTGCAAGAACAAACAATTTTCTGAATGCTCTAATTACTTTAACGTCCACAGTTGTAAACAATATTAAGAAATAAAACTCATATTTTATATTAGAGACATTATAGAATAATTATTGGGGGTATAATTGCCCTCAAGTTTGGGCAAAGTGAGCAAAAAAGGATTTACAAAAGCGGTAATTAAATAAAATATTTTATATTATACTAGTCAAAAAATATGCAAGACACTTTTATGTCTGCAAAAATCAAACAAAGAGAAAGTTGTAAATTTAAAACAAATTTATTTGATGAGATTTGGAGGGCGTTGAGATGTCCAAAATAAAATAATTTTTCAGAACGATGAGTTTCAACTTTACAATCGTTGTTAGAGTTATTCCGTATCTCAGCATTCTAGAGCTATACCATTCATAATCAACATTTCTGCTAATCACAAAATACAATAATCCTTTTATTGCAACATATTTCTTACTCTTTCGGATGTATGTATTTTTAAAAGAAGTAAAAACTATTTTTTTCGACTCATCATTTATAATTTTCAGATTTTATAAAATGTCGTGAATAAACTATGAAGATTGCAAATAAGACTTAGAGGCTATAGTTAATTGAATTAACACTTTGGAATGAAACTGAATTTGAAACATCGACGACGCTTTTCAATTTTCATCCCATATGTTAATTAGTTAACAAAAAGATTTAGCATGCATTTTATCTCTAAGAAGTCCCCAAAGAATGTTTTCTGAATAAGAACGGTGACGGCTTAGAAGCGGATATTTCTCCCTGACAGGAATAGAAACTCTTTCGACGTTCAAGCTGCTTGGCTCTTTCCAAACGGACCAATATATACCGGCAAACACGGAATGGTATTGACAGTTTCTGAACGGACATAACTCAATCGACACTAGTTAAAATCGGCACGTGTGTTATAAAACTCTGTGTTTAAAGACACGGTAAGGCTATGGTCTATTTGGAGCAGACATCAGCGTTCGTCTAGGTCGGTAAATGGATGTCCCCTGAAGGCAAATGAAATAAGAATGCATATTGGAGCTGTAAATTGCATTCCCTATTATACTACCACCGAACTAGAAATGTGAATGCAAGGAGGTGAGTGAGAGAGGGAAAAAACTAGAGGTGAGAATAGAGACAAGGGGCGGGGGTTGAGGGTACAACGAAGACAGGAGTTTTGAGACCAAAAATAAATTGTAAAAGTGGGAGGAAGATACGACAGACACACGAATAATTATTATGGAGCGAGACGGTGCGAGAATGATACAGGAGTCGCTGTGACGAGAAGAAAATACAGGCTTTCAAGCACAACGTCGTTGCAATGTTCTTCTGCTGCCTCTTCTTCCAGTATATTGGGGGAATTATTTTCGATTTTTGTTCATGTCAGTTAAGTTAAACCGGAGGAGAGGTCGCGTAGACTACTATGAAACATTTACTGTCAGTAGGAAAGAAAAATAAAGTTTTTTAAAGTAAGAAATTACAGCGAGAGAAAGAGATTAAAATGAAAAGGAATTTGTGTAGTCAAAGAATAGATGGCAACTCAAAGCTACAGTATACAGCAGGGAAAATGGAGGAAGGCAAATTAAAATACTCTCACCCTACGGGGCTGTCCTTTTAGATTTGAAATTATTTGAGCTAAAGGTATCAATCTTAAAAACTAATGCTTATTAGGTAACCATAAATAATTAATGTCTATATCGACAACTAGATACATTTTCATTTCTTGTCCAAAGTTTTCCCACATCTGAAACAAGTGAATTGAATTTCGACTTAGATTATCTCACCTTTCCGTTTAATTTCCGATGGAAAATTGTTTTAATATGTTTGCGTTTGCATTATTTTGTCCCCAGTTGGTTTAAGTTGAGCTCGTCTGCGTACTTTGTATAGCATTGGATTAATCCAGAATTAAAGTATTCATCAGTGTCCTTTCTTCCACTTCTCAAGGAGTATTAACCAGTTCCATTAAGTCTACCCTTATGATCGACATCACTTTTTGTTTACAAAAATAATTGTACTCTGTAAATCTCTGTAAAGTGTAAATATTATATTTTACACTTTTAAACTGTCCAGAATCAATATAAAATTAGGTCATGATATACACAAATAAACTTAAATGAAATCAAAAAAGAAATTGTTTGCATAATATGTTTTATATATGTCAAGAAATTTAATTTATAAGAACTTATCATTAATAAATATTATACCATTCTTTTCTTCTGAAATTGGCTGTTTCCTTTCGTCAATGATTCGTGTGAACAATATTTAACAAATTCTGTTTAATTGTTCAGATTATATAAAAACAAAACATTATATAGAGCTACTTTTAAAAGGCACACATCAAACACAGTTGCAACCAGTTTGATCTCTTGTTAAATTTTCTACTTCTTCTGTGAATTAAATCAGTCCTGCAATCGTATTTCCTTTATTCTGGGCGTCATTCTAACTTGATTATAACATTATTTGAAACATGTCTACGCTGGTATCACAACACGTCCTCATTTATTTTCTGTTTATCAAGTTGGAAGTTTTTATGAAGAAATGGCATGCTCCATGTGACGATGACATGTCACTTCATAGAGGCATATTATTGTTTATCTCGACACTGCGCGGTTACAGATAAAGAAGGCAAAAGCGGTTATGAAAAATAAATCTGTCAACCAGTTGATTATTTCACATGCAATGTTCAGTTCTAATCTCTATTATTCTTCTAAAAAAATTATTTACAAACTTTTCCAGACAACTGTTTATTTCCAATGATTTTAATTTTGATTTTCGCTGATTATTCGCTGCATACAAATCTAAAGTAAAAACCAATAACTACATATCGATTTTAAAATTCGTTCAGAAACATTTTTGAAAAAATTGGTTAGTTATTGATAAACTCTACTTTTTACTAAAGGGGTAATTTAAATAAATATAATATGATCGCAACTCCTCAAATTTGTTTTTAAAATGAAGTTCAAAGTAAAATGGCTACAAAATTGAAAAGTTTTAAATGTGTTTTAAAACTTAAATTGTTTATTTAATATCATCTTTTATTCGAAAAAGTCTAACCGTTATTATACCTTTAATATAATTTACTTTATTATTTAATTAAACTAAATCTTATTTCTTAAAACCATTTCTTATATTTTAAAATAATAAATCGGTTTTCTATGTGATCCAGTGTTGTTTTGAAACTTATTCTAAAATAACTAATAATAAAAAAATTACAGTGTAAAATTACAAAACAGTTAAAAATTTTAATACAATGTAATATTATAACTCAAAAAATAATTATTTTGTATTTGTAGATTTTTATTTTATATTCTCATTAATTTTTATTAAAAAAATAATTATTTTCTTGAAAATAAAGAAATAATTAAGGTTAATTTTACCATAACATTTTTTAACAAAGTTCTTTTTGTTAGTTCAACAAACAGTGCCATTTTCTGGCTTTGTCGTATGGCAATCAAACGAACCTTGTGGGTAGCTAAACAACTACTGGCGCCGCTGACAGCCAGGGACGAGTTAATTAACTTGTTCCGAGCCGGGGCTCGAACCCGCTACCTTCTGATTGGCAGTCCGACACTCTACCACCTGCGCCACCACTTGCAAATTTGTGTAAACACTTTGAGATAAATTCTCAAAATGTTTGTGTTGTTTGCAAAGACATAGAATATATTTTCATGGCTAAGGTAAACAGCTTCTTCTAAATTTTTGTGACACAAGTACCATTTCATACAATAAATGATATAATTAAATTTATAGCTTTTGTCTATTAACTATAAAATTATTATTTTTTATTTTATCTAAATTAACAAATAAATATATTTGAAATTTCTTAAAATTTTTATAATTTATATTTTTAGACAAGATATATTTAAAAATTTTCAAGAAATGCTAAATTAATAAAATAATTTATCCAGTTTCGCAAAACAACATGGAATCTATTTCTATAAAATTAATTTTAAAATATTAACAAATTTCTTTTTTTAATTGAATATACAAGTACTGAAACAAATTTTTCTCAAAAATTATTCCCAAATTTTCCCAATTTATTATAAGACTATGTATTATTTCAGACAGGGTGACCTCTGTTTAAATAAAATATTAGTTAAATCTATCTTTCTATATCTTTCTATATTTTATAAATATCTATAAGTTGTGACTTATGTCCCTAGATAGCTAAGCGTACACATCCTGAAGAAAAGTCGTTTCAGTCATCCTAAAATAAAATATTCATAAATGAAACGCGCCTTTATTTTACACATTTTCTGCGTTTAATGGAGAAAAGGTATAATAAATTAATTACTAAGTGGCATATAGCATGTATTCCCTTGTGGATATCACAAGCCCGTACTGAATTTACCACGATGCTGATTCAACTAAACTACTGCACATTTAATTTGGGAACATAATATGATGGGGACTTATACAAATCGACTTGAAGCTTCAATTTCACACGCTAATACATGGTAAGATAATTAAGAATATGTTTCTGCAGTCATTCTTGCACTAAATTATTTGAAGTGGAGTTGGTAGTTATACTACTAATAGTCAACACAAAATTAAATGAGATAAATTTATTTAACGCCTAGTTTCTGTCGTCTGAGGAAACGCGAATAAGCAAGCTACGTTTTTTAAAATTGACGTAATTTTGTAAGTTAAAAAGTTAATATTTAAAGCAATTATGTTAAATTGGAAAAACAATTATCATTGTATACATTTAATGACTTCTTTTGTAATTAGAGTACATCTATGAGTGAAAAAATTTAAATACAATCTTGAATAATGAATTAACTTCAACTTTAGATGTATTTTTATTATTAAAGACCTTTTTAATTTCTCATAAATAATTTTTTGTGAAATATAAAAGTTGTATTTCGAGGTTTATGGGAGGTATAGTATGATACTATTTAATTTATATTTAGCATGAAACCATTTTCTCGTTTTTATACTAATTGATTCTGTCTCTGTTTTATTAACAAAAGAAAAAAATTTAGCCACTCATTATTCAGAGGTGCAATAGATGAACGCCTATATATTACAAACTATAAACAGTAATTTATCTTAATGACTGCTGGGAATACAGCTGCGTAATTTAATTAGGTCGTCAATAATACACTTATTGATTCTTAATAAATAAAGTTTCGTTATATACCTTTCTGTGAAATCGATCCACACAATTTTGTCCTTTTATAGTAATTGTATCCTCGTTTTTGTCATAGCATCTCTACATTGGGTGGATGTTTATTTTAGGTGAATTGAAATAAAAAAGAATTTTATGTGATTTTAATTATTTCTTATATATATATACTAAGTATATACTAAATTCATTTTCGACAAAATTTTTATGTTTAATATCGATTTTATAAACTATTAATTTACATTTTAACACACATCATAAATTGTAAGTTCCTTTTAAACGTTACATATATTGTCTTGTGGGCAATATAGTTATTTGGTTTTGTTAATTAATGAAACGCAAATAATTATTGGAAATAAAGCTGCAGAATATATTTAGCGTCTTTAAAAATTGTATGCCTGAGTATTGGTTCATTCTTCTATAAATTTCAAATCGTATCTCATTAAATATACGTAGCCATTGTGTCATTCTGAATTATTGACGCAAACAGGATGCACAGTTACCAAGAACTCTTGAATTTGTTAAATTTAATTGAATATAAAGTACATCCTTATTATTAAAACTATTATTTACAATTGGTAAAAACGAAAGCGAAAGCGGTGTTCTTGGTCCAAGTCACCATAATAATATAGTTCAATAAGAGCATGGCAAACTTTCTAGTTTCTATAGGAACGGAATATTTTGATCGCTATATAATTGTATATTATTAGTGCAATGGATTTTTTTACTCATTATTTTTACTTAAATATTTCTAAATATTTATGCTTAACGAACGGGATATAATATTTATCAATTTGTCTATAAAAGTGTGTTTTAGTTATATGATATCGGGTATGATATCGTGCTTTTTAGGAGAATGGATTTATAATTATCACAGAGCAAGGCGGTTTGTCTGAGAGTTTTACCTTTGAAATAGAAAAAAGAAGAATTGCAGTTTCTAACTATAATAATAGTCAATGTTTAGGTATTGTCGAGTAAGAGATATTATAGTCACGTATTCGCCTTGCGGATATTTTATAATTCCAGACAATATATAAATATGTTTACAATTTTGCAATTGTTATAACCATATTTTTAAAACTTAATATCTTAAAATGCACATCTAAAAATATGTACTAAATGCACTTGGTTATGGATGTGTATAGAAACGAATTTCGCTTTAAACAAATAATTATTAATTTTAATTTTAATTTAAAAGTGTCAATTTCTTTAGTGGAAACTTAATTCATTGTTTTTAAAATATGTTTATTTTATGAAACATGTATATATGCGTGTAGTTAATATACGATATCTGGTATTTCACAATTAAATCCATATATGTATTAAAGTTACAAATTATATAAATAAGATTGTTACTATAAAATTTAAACATTATAATATGTATTGCTTATTTTATTTTAGATTTTAATTAAACTAGAAGAATAATGGTACAAAATTACAATTAGGAATATAAGCAATGGAGGTTTTAAAACTAATTTTACATCATTAATAAATAAAACTTCTCTACTGTGTGAAAAATCAATTAATTTTATTATAAATTTACTATGAAGTATCAATTAACTAATATTTAAAAAGGATTTTGGATACTTCGTTTTGTAAATTTTCCAGCCAATATATTTAATACAATAAGTATTGTAACATTTTATATAGATTGACTTTATAGTTTATAAAAGCTTTGTGTCAAAGAATATTATATGCAATCATATAACACGGGGTTCCCCCACCATTCAATTGACTGGCTACGTAGAAACAATCCATGCATTATTAATTATAATATATTAAGGTAATAATTATAGTCCTACATATGCTGTATACTCATAATTTCAATTGTCTTGATAAGTTACCTTGTTGGTATGCATCCATATGCAGCGCATAGTCGTCACTCAAAGACATATTCTGTGTCCGATGGGGCGTTTTATAGCCATGCTGCATCATCATAAGATCCGGGGCAGGGTAGCTTGGCCCTGAGTACTGAGGAGCACCCGGAACTTGGTTCACGTAATCCACATTGGCGGCCGCGGGGTGTTGTTGTTGTTGAGCATACATTAAGGGAACCATGTTTGAGTTCTGGTTTGGAAGATGTCTTGGAGACGAATACTGCTCCTCATCACCGGACGAGTAGCACTGGGCCCGTCTCTGCCCTCTGGCCACGGGAGGGTAGGGGTTCCCTCTTCCATGCATGTAGGCCGCCAGTTCTGAGTCCGAACAGTACCCGGGATAGTGTTTATTACCCATGTGTACCCCTGACTCGCTGGGGCCCTGCATATTTCCAGAAAAGGGCGGGCCGTCGTTCACACTAGACTGGGGAGGGTCACATTGAATGCCTTTGTCGGCGTACTCAACTTGGGCGGAGCGCGGAAGTCTTCTAGACAAAGAAGATGCCCGATTCTGTGACGTGGAGGATGAATTATTATTAAGAGGGTTTCCACCACTTGAAGTACTAGTATACTGTTTATTTGAATTGGTCTGGGTCTGATTACTCCGGGGGCCTATAGAATTTGAATTGGGACGATTAGAAGACGTCCGAAGTCTTGAGCTCTGGGCGTTTGGATTCACCGAAGACGAAGGACTCCCGTTATTAACCGGCATTCCATCATTTTCACTATACTGCTGTTGGTATTGAGGCTTAGGGGTTGTTGTCCCCGAAGAAGATGCATTTGAAGGCGTGCATCGGAAGGTCACACTTCGTTGAGCTGATGGAGTACTATTCCCAGACTGATGGTTCTGACCAGAATTAGACGCGGGGTAATACATATAATCTCCTGCGAAATGCACTCTCGGCGGACCGTCCTGATAATATGAATTAGGATTTCCATAATAATTGCCGGCCATGGCAGCCGCAGCAACCTCCTTAGAATTAGCTGAGTGTTCACTAGAAAGTCCACTATCATTTGAATCCTCACCAGTTTGTTGCTCGAGCTGTAACCTTTTCAACTCGAGCATGCGATGAGAGGAAGACCCGTTGCCTGGAACTTCATCGTAGTAGTCTTCATCGTAACGTCGCCGCAACATTGCGGCCGTGCTCTCCTCCTCGTCAGAACTTCCTTCGTCGATTTCCTCCGGTTCTAAGTCCACGTCTTCCTTAGGATCACAACCGGTCGACGTCTGTCGCTGTTGCTTAGTCAGAGAGTTCGAGGAAACACGTTTGCGTTGTCCAGAACGACGAGATTTAGAGCCGGTGTGATGCGAGGGGGATGATTCGTTATTAATCTGCGAACCAGCTTTTAGTACAAACACTGGCTTTTGGTCACGCTGGTTGTCCCCGCTAAGGGCGCTTACAGCTTCTTCAGTCTCGTAGCGTGAGCGACGCAAAATAACCAGTCGTAGAGTCTTGGGAATGGACATAAGCAGAACAACATCATCTAGGTTAGAGTAGCTAGTGATGTCAACGCCATTGACGGAACACAATTCATCCCCGACACGTAATAGGCTACTGCCAACTCCACCCCCCTCCCCTACACTAGAGGAAGATGCTATGCGCGAGATGAATACACCGTCATCGCGATCAATACCATTCCCCTCACGTATATAGAAACCAAGAGTCTGTCCTGGTCGTTTAGTGATCTCAAGAGTTTGATAGCAACTATCCGGGGAGTGCTGATCCACCCCAACTTCGCGTGTCATCGGCGACTCACAGGTGTCCTCGCCAGCACCCCAGCTCACCTGGAGAGGCAAAGACCGGTCGGAGTTGGAGGGCATAAGGATGTGCGAGTTCTGTGGTGTTGGGGTGGTCGCTGTACTGCGGTGTTGGAGGTGGAGAGGAGTAGTTCTGCCGGACTTGGGGGCTCCCTCTTCCTCCAGTTCTCTTTCATACTGATGAAGAACGTCCTTCTCCATGACCTCTTGAGTCTTATTAGGTTTTGTAGTCTTAGTTGAGTGTTCTTTCTGAAACGATGAAAAGTACTTTAATTAGAAATATTACTAATTACATTTTTTTAGTAAATAATTACTTCATATCATGTTTACATTCAAGGCGATTATCTTTTTGGGGATGTCATCTTAATTTTAAAGAAATTGAAAAAATGTAACACTATTTAAAACGTAATATTAAAATTT
>JAUZNC010012340.1:12374-57808 GCA_034780395.1 Vannuccia rotundouncinata | reverse complement strand
TATCAATATCTATATCAATAAAATGCATACATTTATACCATTTATTTATACTATATTATTTTTTCTCCATTGGTACTTACATAACGTGGACTTTATTATGTACCATGGAGAAAAATGACATACACGACTTGGTAAAGTGAATATGAAACTCGGAAATTAGTCCTCGTATCATAAAGTACCACTTTACCAATCTCGTGTAAAAAGTCATGAATTGATAAATTAAGTTATAAAATATGATTGATACCTATATTAATATATAATCGTTGTCCAATCAATATAAATATAATGGTTATATAATCAATATAAATATCCTTATGACATTATTTATAATAATAATATTACAGGAACACAATTTTTTAGACCTTTTTTATGCATTTATGAATTTTTTTGCTTAACCTTATATCAAAATTAGTGATATTATTTAAAGGAAAAATTACTAAAAGTCGGCTAATTAGCTCAAACCTTAAAATAAATGAAATAAAAATGGATGTTTCAGAGCTTCAAGGAAAGGAAAAGGGCGCAAACATTTTTCAAACTGGATATAAACATTTTTTGTTACAATGATTTCATCATTATAGAAAACAACCATACGTTATTTTATTCCACATAGCAAATATAATGTCCACTAAATGCTGCAAGATCGATATTTTGTTAAAATATTCTTAATATACATATTTAATTTTTGTTTTTATTATTACTGAAAAGGGCACTTAGAAATAAGGTTTCGATTAATTCAATTATGAAACACGTCAAAGTGACAAATTCGGCGCGCATTTAAAAGTTTTATCTTTTTTTCCTTATCAAAGTGAAAAATGTTATCTAAATAATTTGGAGCAAAGTGATTGTCCCTAAAGTAAATATAATTAATAATTTAATCATATAGTTTTGAAGGTCAAAGTCCAAAAGCTTTTATATATTAATAATTGAAATTAACTCTTTAATCACAAAAACGAAGATTATTTTAGATTTGTATATTATGAAATATTAATTTAGGAAGTATGCGAAGTATAGACATTATTTTTCATTATACTTTTATTAGATGAAAAGAATATGACTATTACATAAATATAATTGGCAAAAGTGATATTATTAAAAAATTGTTACAATTTCAATTATGCGAATAAATTGTGTTTTTATGCGTTAATATTTGAGTCATGTATTTTTTATTATATTTTTATGTTTACAAATTGTTTTTTATTTTCATTTAATCTGTTTTATTGTCAATTTTCTAAAACTATTTTCTGATAATTTTTATATGCATATTAAAAGAGGATTTTTGATATTTTAAGAAAAGATTTAGCATTAATATTTTTTAAACATTTAAATTACTGTCGAAATATATTAATAATAAAAGCGTTTATCATTTAAAGAAAATTAGAAAAAAAACAATCATTAAAAAATCATTATTACTAGTATAAATCCGATAAAAATATACAAAAACAGGACCATTTTTATTTTTTATTGATGCTAAACAGGGCATCCTAAACTTCTGATAAATAAAGAGCCTTCAGAGAACTTGGTAAGGCATAATTTTGTTTGATTTAGCAGTGATAATATTCCAGGATCATAAAAGGTATTTTGACATCACATCCGTTCAGGTCTATAAGATAGGATTGCGATGCCTTGATTTTAATTCTCTCACGGCTAACTTTAAGTAGGTATTTCTGTCAAATCTTTACAGAAAAGTCATAAAAAGGTTTTTCTTCCGTCATCTTTCAGCGGATTTATCCAGCTAATCTGTTTTAATGAGATGCCTTTTATATTGTTGAGATAATTGAATTGTACGCGCGTGTACTATACGGACGTCTGTCGTGTAGTCCTGTAGGCCGTCATCCATTTCTGCACTTCTGAGGAGATTGGGGGTAGCACCACCAAACTCTCGTTATTAAATTAGTATCTCGGTGCAAAACCGTTTCCAAACAAGAATGTATTTCAAGGTTGGGAAGAAAAAGCCCTGCTGACAGCAAGCATCCTGCCAAATTAGCGCATAAATAATATAATTTACATAAAATAGAAAAGTCTACTTGCTTATCGATCGAACAAATCGCATACAGAAATCCGAGATTTTAGGGTCACTATTCGAAATACAAAAATGTAGAAGATAATCAGTGTCTTCATCTTTTGAAAGTGTCGAAAATTAAGAATCTGGGTTAATGAAATTCAGATCTATTTTCCAGTTTTATAATACGCATGAAAGTATTTCTTAAAAGATAATTGTTATTAAATGATTTTTAGAAATCTAAGTTTTTCTTATTCAAAATATCAACAAAACAATGAATGGATTAACCACAAATAAAACGTTTTAAACTAATTTTTATTCTCAAAGCTTTAACTATTCTTTATTATTTAATAAAAATAATAAATCATAACATATAAACAATTATTTTTATAAATATATTGAATAGTTAATGATTTTAAAGGTTCAGAAATACTTTTACAAAGATCAGAAATATCTGACACACACATTTTTTTAGTATTAATTGATTGACAAACTATACGACATCAAAAGTTCAATTGATATTTAGTAAACAAATTCAAAGTAAGTTTGTCTTCAGCTTCAGATGAGGTGTTTAAGAGAACGAAACAATCCCAATTGATCCACTTGGCGCCAAGAACTACTTGTCTTTCTCTCAAACAACTTGTCATGAACATTTTAGTACATCTGACATAAAACCGCTATAATAGACCTTTTATCGGTTCAAATCAATCACTATATGCGCATAAATTTCATACTACAACTGGAATTCTCGTAAAATTTCCCACAACTAAATTAATCGACAATTTAATGCTTATATCAAAACATTTCCGTTTTAATAATTACAAAAATAAAATAAGCAATTAATTATTTACTTTTTCGTAAACATCCAGCTTCAATAAATAATCTTCAAACAAGAATAAGGAAGTCAGAAAAAGAAACAACCTCAGCAAAAGATGACGATAGGGAAAAGGTATTGCATCAAATTCGTCTTGCATTAAGAAATATGTGAAGCGATTTGTCCTAGACTTCTAAAGCTATCAATGTGTTATTTGTTTACATAAGTAATTACTTTTTTATTTCAAAAGTAAGAATTACCCATCTCCTTTGTACAAAACTATATTAGTATTTATTTGAAGACATAATAAAGCTATTTATGTATTGATCAAACTTTTGTATATAAATCGATTTTTGTTAGTTTTAGAAAAAGATTCGCTTACTTTCTTACACAATAGATATCACAAAAAGGTTATATCAAATAAAAACAAATTAATTCATCTATCACGATTTTGATAAAATTGTAGTAAACTCAGAATAAATCGATATTTCTTAAAAATTATTTATTTATAATATTATTGTAAAAGTTAGGATATTGCCCATCGAATAGATACATTTGTGCAAGCAACAATTTTTCATATTAAAAAGCAGACAATGATAAAGAAATTCTGTTAATGGATGGTGATAAACTCAACCATAAAACTTGTAACTAAATTTCGGTAATTAAATTTCAGCCAATATTATCATTTCTTGAAATATCATAGTTTATTTGGTATTGGTCTTATCTGCACCATAAAAGCAATATTTAACTACCCTTGATTATTTACTAGCTTGATTAGGAAGCAATTCTCTTGACTTATGAATTTTATATAAACATGCTTTACAATGCAGCATTCATTTCCTGTAAAATTAATAAATTTAGTGTAAAATTTAGTTTTGTTTGGATTTCATTTTGTTTAGATTTACAATTCCATATAATAAAAAAAGATTTATATAGAAATACAAAAACTATTTCATTGGATAATCCGATCATAAAATTATATAATTTATCGGTATACAAATGATCAATAAAAAACAACAATCGAACAGAAAAATAGTATTTCACTGTGTGTCATTCTGGTAATCATAAAAAAGTGTTATTTTTGTCTTGATACAGAAATACTGCATGATACAAATCCAGCTTTATGTGTTTAAATAGACGAAATAAAAAAAGGTTTTAACATCTTTAAAACACAATTTCAATCATTACACATTTAATAACTGGAGAAGACGAACGATAAGGATTATAATTCTAGTTATAAATTCTTCTAGATTTGAACATTTGTTAATTTTCACCGCTTACTTTCATTACATTTTTCCTTGACTAATTCCCGCTGCTTTTTATTGCATCCACATCCAGCGTGCTCTGGCACGATCTTGAAAATCCTCACTGTCAATTTCAAAATCGATTCGACGCTCAGCATTGCCTTATCTATCTATATACATACTTATTTTGTACCGATAGCTTTTTAATTACCCAGCTTTTGTAGAGCTTGCGCCCTGTAGGCAAGATATAGTTTAGAGGAACCGTTTCAACTACAGTATGCACTCGATCTTCCTTGATGCCCCTTCGTCTGATTCTCCACCACCCATTTCTCTCTGTCTTTTTCTGTCCTGCTTTCTAATCGAAAAAGATCTCATATTATTTTGTTGTAAATTCGATGCGCAGTAAATTATAAATTCGTTCTCTTATTTAAATTTGTATATTTTCTTGTAGCTTAAGAACTTTGTTAATGTAGGGTATAGTCAACTTGTAGTTGAGAACGGGATAAACCCAACCGTTGATTAATTATAGTTGAATTTGCTAAATCTACGGAATTATTGAAACAATCTAAAAAATTTTCTATTTTTGTATATTTACACTAGCTCGTAAACAAATGCAGGAAAACAGTTTGAACTGATATTAATTTACAAATTAAATCAACTTTTCGGAATTAGTTAAAATTAAATATTATTATTACATTACTGCTAATTAATCATACCCACACACAATATAAAACAGAAATGAAGGCAAGTAACATAATTGGAAATAGTTTTGATTCGGGAGTCGCTTTTAAATAAAGGGTTGGTCAAAATAAATGAATTACTCTTAAAAATTCAATTCTCTGATTTGATTCCATTATATTGTCATTCAAATTATTCATGCTATTTCACACTTTAATTTTAAAAATGAATCTATTTGTATAATTAATCTTCAATGAATTATTATTATTAATACAAGAATCGTCTCCATTTTTAAAGACATTAATTCAGAAAATATATTGATTCTATTGATTTTATGGAACATTTATTTATTTTGACTATTAATTGACTAGCTTTAATTAATTAATTAATTAAATCTTAATTATTAATTACGATTATCACTGTGTTTATTCTCTGTCAATTAATCTTATCAATTGAGCGATAATATATTGTAATTAAAAGCAACTCTTTCAATATGTTAATTAATTCATGGATTATATATAAACAGTAAAACTTCAATATTGTCATCGAAATAAGATTCAATTACATATATCTAGCCTGAGTCATCATCGATTTTGTAATTTATCTTGTTTATCTATTTAAAATAAATGATAATGAATTCCTTTCGGTTTCAGTTATTTCAAATGCGACATTTCAAAATTTTTTGAATTTTAATATATTAAATATCAAAACCAAAATGAAGATTTCGCCGGCTTTAATCATCAATAAACATTGTCATTTCGCATCAAAATAAACTTTCAAATGATTTTAGACCGCTTACGATCAAATAAATCTAGAAATAAATTAATACAACAGGATCGTATTGTACTAAATCCCATCTATAGATGCACTCTAATAAAATTAAATATAGATTTATTTCAATATAAAACACAATTTTGGGGAATCAGAAAAGGTCAATATCGTTTAATTGCCTAATTATGGGAGGTTAACGACTTTCAAAAGTTCTCTAAATAAAAATATCATGAAGAATAGACTCTGACTAATAGAATAGAAGTCACGCAATAATCTTCTCATCAATAAAATATTTCAATAGATTTAATACATTAGAATTTTAACCAGTTTTTATATAATTTATTAATATATTAAAGATTATTTTAAAATGTTTTATTTATAACTCTACATTGATTTAACTGCTTTTTTACTCGCCAATTATTCTGGAATACTTTGACTATTTTTTAATCTGTGAAGAAGAATTATGGTTGCTTTATTCTAAAAAAATTTAATCAGGTCACCATTCAGCCTTACCTGTTAATTAAAATCAAAAGAATTTCATAATAGCGTGAAGTCGGCATATAAAATAGACATAACTTTATTTATCTGAAACCTGACTTTCATTATGATATAGGACACGTAATTTTTTTTAATAAAAATGAGATTTTATATCATCATGAATCTGACCTTTATCATTAAAAAGTGGATTTATCTGGGGAATATTAAAATTAGAGGTTGAATCAATACTTTAAATTTTCATATAAAACTTTTCAATTATCTATAAATAGACGTTATCCCTTCATTTGTGTATATTATATTGTGTAGTTAGTATATTTAAGTATAATTAGTATATATTGCATTTATTTCAAATAAATAAAATATTCCTTCTAGGGAAACTAATTTATGTTATCATTGCAACTTTACAAATTAATTCTTTCGGGACAAAATTTCTCCAATTTCTGTTTTTTATTCTAAAGTCACAAAGGACTTTTATTCCAAATCTTTATCTTTATAAGATTTATTTTGTAATTCTAATTCTAATGATGTCTTCTTCAAACCAAATTAGTCATATGTTATATGTCAAACTCTCAATTTTATAAAAAGTTCTGTAGTACATTAAACAAAAACAGTCCAACTAAAAGTGCATGTACGTTTGCCTGAACTACAATCCTTAAAACTGTAGCAGTAACGCGCGCAATAAATCCATAATTGATAAGAAGGCCAATGTTTCCTCGAGGAACATCTCCAATCAGATCGTTCTAGAAGTGCAATCAGATCGTTCTAGAAGTGCAATCAGGTCGTGCGCGTCCAAATGGGGACAATAAGCCTTGGAGCTGGTGGGGTGGCGACTTTTATTCAAGAAAAAAGTGAGTTAATTGCTTTAATCACGACCACCGATTTCCGTCTACAGTTAAGACTTTGTAGTATTATACTTTGTATAATGAATTACAATGAACGATAATGATTCCCAGTTCATTAATTAAGTCAACAGCTAATCATATATTCACGACCAAAATTTTAAACAAAATAGAGAAAGTATATCTGACCAAAAAACAGTTAACCATAAATGATTGATGGCGTAAATGAATAAGTTATTGGACTTTTGAATCAGTTATTTTCAAACCGCATTGTGACCTCAATTTCGGTTATATACACTAATATATAAACAAATTGGAATATAAAGGTCTTTATCGATTTAATATATCCGAGTTTTCTAAATGGATGGATTGTCTCTTTTTATCAGCTTGAAGGACACTAATTTGCTAAGTCACGCTATATCGCTTCCCAAATATTTAATTCATTTCTGAAATCCGCAAATAACAAAATCAATACTGACCGGTGAAACACAGTGAATACCGGACAATGCTTTTTTAAAACCATATTTCATTAATGTAAATTGAGAGCAATACATTTTGGGGAGATTATATGATAAACAATTTTTTTTTAAATTGTATAATAAAATATTCAATATATAGAAAAGAAATACGGCTCGGATAAATTTTTCTTTAATGAAATTTTTTAATATAATTCTAATGTAAATTTTTCTGATATGTAATTTACATAATATTTCTTTTTCTGCGAATATAAAAATTATTTCAAATGTAAGTTCATCTGTCTATAATTTCTATATCAGTTAATACCATCAATAATAAATTAGTATATTTTAAACTAATTCAAGTTATGCAATATTCTATAATACATTTCTAAACCCGTTTTAATGGCATTATTTTAAAATTATCAGTGCCTAAAATCCTATCATATTATAAACTTCTTCATTTTCTTCATTTTTGAAGGGTTATTAAAAATATTTTGAAGCTAACGTGTAAAGGAAAATATATATATCGGAGATATTCGAGTATTTTTTATCTAAATATAACTCATTATTTAAGACAAATTAAAATTAATTTTCAAAAAGAACTTTAAATATGCTAATATTATTAAATACAAATGAATTTAGGAAATATATAAGTAGGTATTAAAATTTATAAACCACATACAACAATATTAAGCAGGAAGTCAGTAAAATTAAAATAAATTCAATTCAATATTTGCATAGACATCTTATAAATAACTTTTCAAATGATTCAAATCTTTAAATGTTATATTATAATGGAATAAGTGTTTTAATCATATCGGTTGATATCGGTCAATTTACAAAATCTACATTATTTTGTAAATAGATTTATATACTTAAAATTTCTAATTATAAATTATGCAATATCAATTATGATAAATTTTTGTTATAATCAAGATTTAATTATGTAATTGTTTTGTATATGGTTAAAATGGAGGCTTTAATCATTAGAATTAATTTAATCGATTTTAAAATACCAAATTCTCTTCTACATTACATCTTCGTCATTCAAAACAATTAATGTTTCAATTTTATTTATTTAAACTTTTAAATTCATAGAAATATTTATAGAAATTGATATTTAAAATGCCCCGGAGACACATTGCTGTACAACATTTTATACCTTTTACAAGACTATTTCAGATCATTGAAAAATAGTTTTTATTTCATCGTTACATTTACTTTATCAAAAAATATTTGTTCGCAAGATTAAAATTTTTTGAGCATTATGCGTACGTCACAATATTATTAAAAATGTGAATTTCTTTATAAAAAACGAATCTTTTAAATATTAATCCAGTTAAACAAAAAAGTTACCACCTTCTCGAAACCAACATATAAAAAGGGGATCGTCTTTTGATGTTTCTTGTTATATATAGCACAAGAGAATGATCAATTTCCCTTTTCTTAAAAAGGATCACCGTTGAACTTTTTCTTTAAAAAAGTAAATCATCACACGAAATGTGTGTGAAGAAAGAGAGGGAGAACTAGAAAAGTTGCGAATGAATACTGTCGGAAAATGAAGAAAGAATTGTTGCAGTTTTTAATAGAAAGAATTGACTGAGGAGTTTTCTCAAAAAGCTTTAATTAAAACCTGGAATTTCTTTCAAGTTAATAAGCCATCATCCGGCATTTAAGGTTACAGGAAATGGAGAAATCAATACCGCTAATCGGAGGTCATTAATCTCTTCAAATATAAGAACAAAATGTCTATTGATTAAATATTCTTTTGGGGATTGGGCTGAAAATAAAGTGACTGTACTTCTTTGTAACATCTTTGGGCCGCTGTTGCATCGCAATGCAGAAAACTGTCTGTAGGCATAAAGTTCAAATCTGTGATTATGAAATTATATTTCCACTAGACAATAAACAAAGAAAAATTAATATTATTCTTTAGAAAAAGTTGGTTGAAAACGCAAAATGTTGAAACTGATTGAAATAGAAATTATAAACTGATCAAAAATCTAAAAGTATAAATTTGTAAGACAAAAGCAATTTTCAATTATTAATCTAAACAATAAATTCTAACATTATTTTCACTTGTTTATTGTTATTCACCGTTTTTCTTAATCAGTTGAGGATACCGCTTTACCAATATTTATCAAGAAATAGAAGTATAGAAACATATTGGCGAACAAATGTTCATAAAATGATTTATTAGCGATACAAACTGAGAACAAACTTTTATCATAAAATTTGAAACAAATATGGAGACGTGTACTCTCAAAAACGCAAAAACTCGTTTCAGTTTAAATTAGTTAATTAAAAGTTTGACGGTTCAAGTATCAAATTTGACTACAGAACATTGTCAAAGAATAATTGCTTCGGCGATAATCAGTGCAGTTTAGGACATCGCGTAATGCAAAAACTTTTCTTTCAGCTTTTAATTATAAGTGTCAAATTACTGTTACCTAATTTATAAAAATATCTAAATTTTGGAACTTAATATGATCAAAAGAATTTCTATATTTTAGAAAATATAATAATTACATTTTTAATCATTTAAAGTTCAAACTACGTAATTCGGTCAATCTCAAAATGATTTTTTCCCTTTTTACTGATTCTTAATTGGGTAAATTTATGAAATAGCGATGCTATACTTTTGCAATTACATTTAAATTATTTTTTTTATCCAAATATGTATAAATCATGTTTTTAATTAAGGTTGTCTGCTAAGAATAACAGACTTGTTACTAGTTGATACATGATTTTGTAGAATCTACATTAATCTTAAATTAAGACAAGACAACTCTTACAAGAAAAGTTACAATATTTTGAAACAACCACTTTACGATTTCTTCAGGTTGTTTTCAAGAATTAATATATTATTTTTATAATGCAACAAACTTAACGGTAGCACAATAATACATCATTCATGCATCATTAAATAGATAAATAATCTATATCTTAATTGCCAACAGACAACAATATCTTTAATTGCCGCTATTCTAAAATGATTTTTTCGTATGAGAAGCTTTTATCCGTGCAAGTTAATACTGCAATAATACTGTTAATCGAGCAATTATTGTCGTCATTATGTTAAAGCATTTAGCGTGTTTGGGAAAAGTAGAATGTATCTATAATAATGCGTATTCATGGAATCATTTTTATTCTTTTGGTAAATTTGACTGCCGAAAACATAAAAAATTTATATATTGAGATCAACTTTTCTAGTTTAATTTGCAAATTTGACAGATCCTTCTTTAAAAACATCAAAGATATACAAATATTGACATTTTTCTACATTGACTAATTAATTACTTATCAGAAAACAATAAGTATTATAAGGGCAAACGTGAGATGAAGAAGGTTTTCATAATCATAAAAAGTATATTTATAATTGTTACAAAAATGTTATCAGCAGATAAAACACGGACATTTTTAGAAATAAATAAATAATTAAATAAAAACATTAACCAGTTTGTTTTGTAACAAAATTTTTTATCCGTTGGCGACTGATCTGCTTCATACGCAACTCATTGGTGTGTTAAATGATCGTTTTTATAATAAAGTTTAATAATCTTAACAAAAAATTGTTAGTTATACTCCCGTCTTACTGCACCCATTCTAGATATTAAAACAATGAATGTCATCTCTCTTCCAAAAAGGTTGTTCTACTTTAAGGAGTACAGTTATTACCAATTCATGATCCACAGTCGTCTATCTGGCTTTCTTTTGTGAAAATGTCTTGCCGGAATTATTTTAAAGTAAATACCATCAGAAGAAATGTTCTATCTGAGGAAATACTGTTATTAATTCAACTGTTCGTGATACGGTTATACAAATGAGAAGAAGAAACGAGTTGTTTGAACGTGTTTGAAGATTAATGAATAAAATATAGATATCGATAAATGGTGGCAGTTAGATGCTCGCTGAACAAGTGTAAATCAGTTTACTATATACAGGAGTGAGCTGAGGAGTTTTCTGCGTGGTGTAACTTGATTGCAATCAATATTGATTTCAAATATATTGCTTTGATTAATTTGTAGATTTTCTGTCTGCTAGGCTTTCGTGTTTTGGGCAGGTCTTGTATTTTTTCAGACTAAAACAATTTAATAATTTATACTTTGAAAATTGGTAAACATTTTCGTCTGGAGGATCCCAATCAAAAATATTATTTAAATAAGTACAAAATATATATACATTTTTAAAATCGTAAGACAAGACTTATTCATCCATCTGCCAAACTCTAATTTTTTACAAAATAACAAAAGTATACTTTTAGAGAGTTGAACATATTTAAAATGTAATTCTTTCTGACTTGTATCTAATGATATTGTAAACTTGAAATAAAACATCAATAAAATATGGAATTTCAAAGTTGATTGATAGTAATAATACATACATAATTTAACGATTATAGACGTTTATTTGAATGTGAAATATTGAGGTTTTCCGTTATATACAAAATAAACACGATATCTATGATGGCTTTTAGCTCACTTTTAATATGAATTTCAACTTTTCCGTTTTGGTGAAATGAACATTTTATTCTTTTATTCTTTTATAAAGCTATTTAAAAATTGAAAACTTTAATGCAGAAATAATCTCGAATACATATAGAAAAACGGGCAATAAAAAAATGACTCGAACTTTGTTTATTTTTTATATTTAATTTTGTGATTGTAAAAACTAGTTCACAAAGATGTTGATAATAATTTTGTTAAAACAAGGATATTTAATATTTATCTTTTAAATTCATGCATAAATCTCTAACAACTCAGGTCTAAAACACTAGTTCTGAATCTAAACATAGATATATGACGTAACTTTCTGACTTTGTTTTTCGGACAAAAGTTAGAAATATTAAAATACAATTTATTATAATTAATTAAAAAAAATTGATTTAAAGTAATATCTATAATGAAATATGATTCCATTTGTTATTAATTAAAATAGATTGAAACTTGAAATTATTGTCAACTTATCAAAAATACGGAAACTATATAGATACGAATTAATGTCAATAAAAAAAATTGTTTTCCCATTTTTGACATTTTATCAAACTATTCTCGCAATATTAGCATATCGTTTTACTAGGATATATGTATCATTAATAATTATATTTATAATAATTTTCAGAATTAATTAAATAGTCACAAAGTATTGAATATCGAGAAAAACTGTGTCAACATTGATTAATGAACGAATCCATATTTCATCGATTTATATAATTATATCACACTTCAATTATTATCGGAATTGTAATAAAAAACAATTAGATAATGACTAAATTATATTCAAATAAATATATAAACTGTCAAACAGTATCGATTGATACAAATTAATATTTTATCAGTGATGGTCGTTGTGTGCTATATTTGAAATATAATACTTCTGCTTGAAACAGAATAAGTGTTCTAATAGTTTTGAGCTCATCTTATTATTTTAGGATGTTAGAGTTTATCTGGATCATTATATCAAAATAACATATTTTCAATGAAGCGATATTGGCGAAATTTTTGTTAAATGAAGCTTTGTATTTGACAAAGATATTTGACTTTGTCAAAGTGTCTCAATGAAAAAAATAATTGTCTAATGATTTCTTGATATTCTTATTTTCTCTAAAAACAGAAATTTTATTACAATTTATATATATTTACTTTTATTTACATATTTATATAGTAAACAATCTTACTTATTATACTAAAAAATCCTTCTTTTTAAAGAATTTCGTGATCTTATATTTTTTAATGATATAATATAGGAAAAAATTATTCAAGATGTTAAAATGTTATTCCAATAGCATTATTCATAACAATAGTCATTTACCTTCTTCTTATCATAAGTACAAGATTTTTATACTAATAAGAAATTTCTCTAGATATACCTATCCAGCAAAAAAGATCTATAAGCGGAGCATTGACAACACATTTTGGGGGGTGAGGGTCCTCCACACGGAGGCAGGGAAGCTATAGTCGAAGGAAATGAGGGGGGAGGGGGCTGGGGGGAGAAAAGTGTTGCTTTTGTCATCAGAGGTCTTAAATAAGACAATGGTTTGTACATAACTCCCCGGGAGAAAAAGTCTAGAGATCTTCGCTCTGTTGTTCAGGTTAGGGAACTGTAAAGCCAAGTCGATATATGCGTAGTTAGTTCACGAAAAACAAAAGCCAATCACACATTTACTGTTGTCATAAATATATACTAGCCTAGGTATATATGGGAGCATTTTTTGTTGATGGATTTGAGGGACAGTTGTTGTTAGTTTTGATTTTTACACAATCCTACTCTTGCAAAGATAACACAAAGAGGTAGTAATGGTTGCTGCATGACTGGGTCTCTTCACAGCTTAAAACGGAAAACTGATTGTGTTCAAATATATTTTTCTCAGAAGCAGTTGCGTTAGGTTCCAGATTTTATTTTGAAATTTACACTATAAATTCTTTTTAATTAAAAAATAATATTTTAAAAATAATTTACCAACACTATTTAAGCGATCATCAGCATTCAAAATAACGGAATTTATTTTAAAATGTCAATTTTAATTTTAATTTTAATTTCACTTTCACTTTTATATACTATATCTAAATAAATAAATAAAAAGTATTGATTTTTAAACTGTATTAACATTTTCTGATAAATCCATAAAGAAGTTTATTGATATTGAATTTTAATAAAATGGAGCAATTTTACATTTTTATTCAGTTTAATACACGAGGGATGAATTTTGAAAATACTGAAATAACTTTTATTTTACTATACTCTAAAAGGCATTTAGTGGATATATCTAAAATATTCAATTAATTTCGGATGTGGTTTTAGGAAATTAATCCATCTGGTCGGCGTAAATGGAATAAAGCAAATTATTTTCTGGGCAGACAATCCATTTCTTAAACCGTCGAAGTTAATTAAATTCAGTAAACTTTACGTCATCAATTACTTCATTTGTTATTTAAGGTCTTAAGTAAAAATTCAATAAATAATTTTTTTAATCTTTAATCAAAAAACCAAATCTCAGAAATGAACAACGAACATTTTAAGAAGAGATTTTTTAAGTTCAAAATATATTTAACATGAAACAAACTCTCTTGATTTTATTTTGTTTTTTAATAGAGGATTTTTTTTTGCATTAAACATAAAATATTGACGCCAGATTTATAAAGGCATTGTATTGTGGAGTTATAGATTAATTTTAATGTTACGTTTGAATAATTAAAACTGTCTAATATCACAATTGATTACAGTCTGACTTAATCAATTTCATCAACAATTTGAGCATCTAATATAGTATTCATGTACGCAATAAAACTAATTATATAATAATAAAAAACAATTAACATTTGATAAATTATTTAACAAAATTAATTAATACACTTTCGGTTGATTTCCATCAGCCAAATTCTTTCCAACTTACAACAATGGGACAAAGTTAAATGAGATCATTTTTAATGCTGTAGAAAAACTGTTCGAGTTATTTTATATTCGTGATTAAAACTAGCTTAAAAGAAACAATTAAAATTTCCATTTAAATTAATATTTATACAAAACTGGTCTCAATGTATCCAACAGAAGGAAAACTTCAACAAAACAATGATATATGCGTGTACCAGGGGAGGCCTGCTTTTCTATATCAAAATAAACCGTAATAATCAATATTGAGA
This sequence comes from Vannuccia rotundouncinata, assembly GCA_034780395.1. Classification (NCBI taxonomy): domain Eukaryota; kingdom Metazoa; phylum Platyhelminthes; order Proseriata; family Coelogynoporidae; genus Vannuccia; species Vannuccia rotundouncinata. The sequence continues at coordinate 42,867 of JAUZNC010012340.1, read as the reverse complement.
ATCACTTGCAACATAAGAGGGAAGTACGGAGTCCTCATTAAGAATTGTTTGATAGGGATCTGCGATGTCTATTACTTTGTATTCAATATTCCGACCCTCCCCTCCCCCCCCCGCCTGTTCAGACTACACAAGTTGTATCACAAGTCATATAGGTGCCTATAATCAGCCTATTTTTATATTCTATTTCCTTTTATGGAAAATATATTTAGGAATAATTTATAATTATTAGGAAATATAGACCGTCAAAACTAAGTCCAAGAAAAATGTGCAACCTCAAGTTTACCGGATGAAGTTCCGTCAATCATGCAAGCTTTTTTAATGGAATTAAATCAATTAAATTTCATTACAATTCAAATTATGTCTTTATAAATATGTAGCAGAAAAACATGTACATTAATTAAATTTATTTATTACTTACAAGGTAATAAAAAGTAGAAGTTTTTGGGATTAATATTTTTGAACAATTTGAAATTATTTAAAATCTGTATTACTAAATGTATGAATATTTTCAATCGATTTACAAAAATTTAATATATATAATGCTTCTTCAAATTTTGAATCTTCAAAATTTAATCGATATTAAAATTGCAATTAATAAAGATATATTCATTGCTTGCTATCTCACTGCATCCTCACATCATTTTCCCTATAAGTAACGTGTAGCAAATGTTTTTCTTCCTCAGTCAAATAGCCTTTATACTAATTTAGAATAACCTTTATTTAACAACAAACTTATTTTATCAGCTACATTATTTTTGTACCTATATTTCATGTTAAACAATGTTATCTGAGCCAAACAAGACGTAGTTTCTAACAAACGGATCGTAATTTCTAAAATTGATTTACATCCCACAAATTTATGCGAGCTTTTATGGCGCATCCAACTGTTTTGAGCGGATATTGGCCTGTAGTGATAAAGTAATGAATTAGAAGATACATCACCCCTGGTGAATAAAGAAAAAGGCGAAGTTAAAAAAACATAGGGGTGAGGCTGAGATACGCAGTGAGCGGTTGAGTATATGTTGGAAATGTAGGGAACTGCTGTGCATTAAAAATAGTTGATTTTAGCAGAAAGGTAAGATATGTGAATATTGGGCTATCACAAATTCTAAATTCTCTCCAGGAATGTGAAGTCCAATATGAATCTTGAGGACGCATCGACAACGTTAGCGGTAAATAACACGACAGCACATAACTAGGAGAATGTTTAATAGAAAACCGTTCATTATCCTTAGCTTCCACTGAGCCGATAGGATCAAGGACTTGAGATGGAAACCTATTGTTTATTAATTACCGCATAATATACTCACTACTTTTACTTTATCATTTGCAACACGGCAAACACCTCTGTCCCGATAAAATGGTTTAAATAAATAATAAAAAAACACATTAGAAAATACAAAAAATAAACCATGTATACGTTAATGTTTTAGCTGCGTGGGTTTTCAAAAGATTGTAATGATTATTTTATTACTGGTAAATATAAGGTCAAACAGATTTGATGCATTACTTTATAATAAATAGTTAAAATCAGTTAAAAGTAAGCCTTTAATATTAAGATTTTACATTTAGTAATATACCTTTACAATTCATGAATATCCGCTTTATTAACTTTAGCTTTATCGATCTATTGACCTGCACTTTGAATTTACAAATCGATCGAAGATCGAACATGTGATGTAAAGGTGGGATCAAACGATATAATCCTATTCAAATTTATTATTTATATGTATACCATTATCAAAACGGCTTGTGAGTATTAATTACTTTTATTTTTTTATATATTTCTTTCATCTAATTAATTTCAGTAAATAGTTAACGTTATGCAATAATCCATTGTCCCATAATTTAGTAAATTCTAGTCTTAGTATAATTAATTATTCTTTGCAAAATGTCGAACCTATTTAGCCCGATTCATTAGAGTACATAAATTAATGTAAATATAAAATTTGTTGCATTAAATCGAATATTCGGTAATACGCCTCAGGACAAAGCAATGACGAAAGAAATGTTTCACATCAGAAAGTTTTATTGAAAAAAAAGATTAACAGAAAGATGTATGTTTCATTTTCGTATTTGGTTATTTTAAATTATTAAATGAAAAAATTTAGTATATATTAATTCAATATTCAAAATTAAACCTTTAATATACACAATGAAATATCTCGTGCAATATTTTACTTTGATTAAAATGGTTTCCACAATAAAAAAAAAGATTTAAAAAAAAATTCGACTATAATTCAATTAATAATTCTCTATGAAGTATATCGAATAAATCACATAAGATTACCCTTAGTAAAACACTTCGTTTAATCATAGACTTCTATTAACAATACATACATCGTTTAATCATACATACTTCTTTTAATCAAACAGACATTGTTTAATTATACATACTTCGTTTAATTATACAGACTTCGTTTAATTATACAGACTTCGTTTAATCAAACATACTTCGTTTAATCAAACAGACATTGTTTAATTATACATACTTCGTTTAATCAAACAGACATTGTTTAATTATACCTACTTCGTTTAATCATACATACTTCGTTTAATCAAACAGACATTGTTTAATTATACATACTTCGTTTAATTATACAGACTTCGTTTAATCATACATACTTCGTTTAATCAAACAGACATTGTTTAATTATACATACTTAGTTTAATTATACAGACTTCTTTTAATCATAGACTTCTATTAACTATACATACATCGTTTAATCAAAAACTTAATTTAATCATACATACATCGTTTAATCATAGACTTCATTTAATTATACAGACATCGTTTAATCAAACAGACATTGTTTAATTATACAGACCTTGTTTAATTATACAGACTTCTTTTAATCATAGACTTTATTTTCTTATAGAAACTATACATACATCGTTTAATCAAAAACTTAATTTAATCAAACAGACTTCGTTTAATCATTGACTTCATTTAATCAAACAGACTTCGTTTAATCATAGACTTCATTTAATTTTACAGACTTCGTTTAATCTTACATTATACTTCGTATACATCATACATCATACAAATTTCGTATAATCATACAGACTTCGTTAAAAAGATATGTAAATAACTAATTTTTATATTGATGTGTAGATTAATCAACCTTTGTGTAGATTAATCACGTAAATAATATACAATACTTAGCTTTATATCAATCTTCTTCTTTAAAGATTATTGAGATTTTATTTTTTGATAATCAAATCAAAGAATTATACTATATATAACTAATCAAAATCTATTTATAATTTGTAACTAATTTTGGTACGAATTTTGGACTTGCCAATATTAAAAATGTTCAATTCTTTACATTTTTTGAATACTAAGAAAATTTCTCAAAAGTTAAAAATATTGTACGTGAACGTAGGTAAAGATAATTAAATATATAGCTTCGAAAAATTATTTTGTAGAAAACTATTTCCATTATTAAATTAGGTATATTATAATCTTCAACATATAAGTAAATTTAGAGAGTAAGCTGTTGAACCTAATATTGAATTTCTAAATTCAGAATATGAAATAATTCTATAAATAAATATATTTTATAATCAATTAATTATTTCTGTTGTTTTGTATTGCTTTGAAGACAAACATTTATTTCATTATACCTATAGACAACATTGTAAAATGGCACTAGTTTAGTCAAAAAAAATTGAAACTATAAAAATTAGTAAAATTTTTGCCATATTCATAAGTTATATATAAAGCTATAACAGTAGTTTTTCTCCTTATTCTCAGGATATAATGAAGTATAAATGACAACATTGGCCTATTATAAAACCCTTAAATAAACAGGATACCTCACGAAGATCATATTAACCATGGCAATCCATGCAAGAGAAAGAATCTCCAAGAATCTAATTTGCATGGGAAGCATCGTGAGACAACCTTATTAATAATACGATTTTTTCATAAGCTATCAAATGTCATGCTAAGGGGTTAGTGAATAATCTAATTAATACATAATATATTGTGCTACATGTTCACTGTTTTATTGGTCGCACTGAGACATTATTATCATGAAATAGAAAAAATCAAGTCGGATTACTTTATACAGAAAGTTTAGTGGAGGCTATTTCTGACTGTAACATTCCCTTCTTTGAGAAGATTATTAATTAATAAGTACTAACAAATAAAGCTTTGATAACTTTATTTCTAAACAGAACAAAACGTTTGCTTCTTTGAATGAATTTTTTGGCAAAAATGAATATTAACAACCTAACTTTTTATTAACTTTTAGAGCTGTATTTATATGTTGTAAATTTTGTAAAAGTATTTCACTAAAGTACACAATACTGTTGATGAAAAGCATTGTTTATTGAGAATTAATTCATACAATTTAAAATTTTATATAAAAGAAGAATAAACGCTTACCTACATGGATAAAATGTTGATTATAATATCCAACTGAGAAAAGGTTTCCACATAGTTATGTTATGAAGCTTTTCATATCACCGAAACTGGACTTTTGACAAATACAAATCCAAAAACTTGTCAAGTTCAAAATAAAGGATGTTGTGATTCAAGAAAACAAAAAAACCCAGAATGACTGAATAAATAATCAAAAAGTGTATATAACCGTTATATCTCCCTTGTGAACAATATGCCAGATTCTTTGATAGTGTTTAAGTTAAGGGACGCACTCAAAAAAACAAATCATAAGGATTAAAAAGCAGAACAATTCGTGCTTTCTCCTCTCCCCAAATCGTTCGCGTTCTCTTGGCAATTGTCAAAATAGATTCGAACGGGTCTTGTCCCTCTCCTCTATAGCGATGAGGTGATGGCAATCTAGTGAGAAGAATGTAGTTTGAAAACTGGATGGATGTATAGGCCCCTCCAACGTCAAATAAGTAGAAGTTAGTAGAGAGGAGGAACTAGTGGATGACAGACGGAGAAGAGGTTCTAGGTTGGTGTAGTTACAAACCTGGAGAGACGATAGAAGTAAGTATGTAGTAGTTTGTTTGGGGGTGTTCGCCAGAAATAGAAAGCCGAGAATTACGTTTTGGATGGAGCAAACGCCGCCTTCAGATTGGCTTTCCCTGACGATTGGGAGGAACAATTTGTGAGAGAATAAAATAATAATAATAGATGAGGATAGAGCCTCTGATATAGTGCGATTTGCCAAACACGTGGAGTGCCGCGACGTGCTATACAGCCAAACCTCTTGGGACGATTTGTAGAGGAGGAAATGGACCATTCAGAGGATTCCAACCGGTCGGAATTGATCCCGCTCAATGTCGAGAAAACAAACTCTGAGCAGGCTTATTGTATTCTCCTAACACAACTAGTTGGCCTCCTGTTTTATTTAAGCAAAAGAGAGCTTCCAAGATTAAATGTTCAGCTGAAATGCATCTTATCAGACTATAAATTCCCAGCTATCAAAAGAATTTTTTGAGAGGGGTTAAAACAGTATTTAGTAAGAAAAAGAAGAAGAGGAAAAGATGAATTTGTTTGGACGATTATAATAAGTTTGTGTTGGCCAATAGCTAGTGACCGACTAAGAAATTATACTCAACCCGAAATATTTTGAATAAGGTTGCAGTTATCATAATATACATGCTTACACAATTCAATTAGCGCTTGGCCTTTCAGTATAAGCAACACTCTTCGAGGAAAATCCCGGAATGAAAACGTGAATGGAGGAGGATAGTATATAGCTGAAATTTAAGTCTACAAAAAACCAATAAAATTCTACCGATTTGCCTTGATATCTATCTTCCAGTTTTCAGAGCTAAAGAATCCTTATCGTTTGAATACCTTAGGGCCGTCAATATACTGGAATATATCGCGATGTAATGCAATTCAGTTTCTAAATTAATTCACAGACAAGTTGAGCCGGCCCTAAAAAGAAAACTTAAAAAGTTGGCAGGCGGAAGGGGCTCGAAGATAGTGATGAAAAATGAGTTATAAATATCCAGAGAGATTCGATTCGCTTGGGAAGACGATCAGCCTCATCTGCCGTGTCTGTTAGCTATGGAAGAAGGCCCTCGAGCAAAGCATGACTGTAGAAAACACTGACGAAGCGTCGGGTTGCCGAGGAGAGAAAGTGATGATGGCTGACATTGAGCAGTGAGTACAGCTCAGAAGAAAGAGGACTTTACAGTAGACCGACGGCCAACAAATGCACATTAAATACACCCTCTCACTTTGCGAACATCTCAGTGATCAAAAAGTTGGTGAAAGATTGATTATATTATGGGCGATCAACTGCAAATAGTCAAGTTAATCTACCGATTGACAATTTTGGCGAGTCCTGATGCAGATAGTACTTAGAGACGGTTGGGACTATCAATTTTCCACTCAAGTACTGATTGATTGGAGACTTATGAAGCAAACTTGCATCTGTAATAATACTCAATTGCTGTAGTTGATCAGCCTATCTTCCAAGTTCTAGATAAACCTTATAGTTGAAAAAAAGCTGGATGAATTAGAAATAACTAGGCAGTTTCGTTTATTTTAAGTATGCTTTAGAAATTAATATAAAAACCGAAAAACTCATATTTTAATAACTGTTTCTGTATTTCTTAAGTTTAGTGTATATAATTATGAATAGATAATATTAAAAATTGTAGAATAACTATTTTTATTGAGCATAATTAATATTGTTTAACATAATTTGGTTTTTTGAATTAATAAATTAATAAATTTGAACTGAATAATCTTTAGAAAATAAAAATAATATGTTGAAACAAAGTAAAATAAACAAATTTTACGACCTTAAATTTTAAAAGCATAACCAATTTTGAGTGAATGACTGAAATCGTTTTATCTGCGAAAGGTGCACGTCAACATTTTATAATGATAATTAATCCCATTTGAAGTGTACTATCAGGAACATCTGAATTATATCGGTTATAAATGTATTATAAACAATATTCATAATCTGTAGCGTTAAAAAGCAATATATACTCGATTAATTGGATCAGTGAGGCAGAATTTTGTGTTGGAGAACTATTAGATGATGAAGCAGTTATTTCGTTGTGGTTGAAATTAAATTAAAAGAATTCCAAAGTGTAAGACGTATTTTGAATTTAGAAGGAGAATTGACTGTCAATAAACCGCAAACTAAAATCATGTGTAACTGAGTTTGTATATTGCATGTTTCATCAAACGTTGATTCAATACATTGATCAGAGGTTTATATGATTTGTTGGTAGATAAGTATACTTATGAATTGTAGGTTTCGACTTTGTAGATATAAACATATTGTTCTTCCAACTTTAAGAAATCTTTCTTGCAGTCATAACAATTTCTGTCAAATCTTTCTCGTCAAGGAAAACATGGTCATACATTTTGCGCGGATTCTTCTGGCCTTCCAGTTAATTTGATCCTATCTTTTGTAGAATGTACGATTCAGAAAGATAGTCATAAATCAGAGTCAGACAAATAAAATATAAATATGAAAATATCATTACTTTCGGCTCCAATCAGTTTTAGCATATGACAACGTCCAGCTGAAGTAAAGTAACATCAGTATTTTAACAGGTATGAAATCTCGCATATGGTATTCAATAAAATTCAGTAAATTCTACAATAAGCATCGAATGAATATAAAACTAACATGGCGGAGTGTGTCAAAGAGGCACATAATAAAATTAAACAATAAAATTCAAAACGTTTAATAAAAGCAAAACAAAAAATAAAAACACTCAAGATTTGTGATAATATTAACGCTAAAAATACTAAGAATTCTTTCGCCTTTAAGTCTTCGTTTATCACATTTTTATACATTTTGTGTTTTATTGTATATTGATTATAAAAGTTATGCAATAAAATTGTGCTTAGATTCATATAGTTTTTAAATCACAATTATGCGAAAATCAAACATTATTTGATATGAGACAAAACCACTTGATAATTTAAATAATTTATTAGTTTAAAACACACACCCAAGCTTTTGTGAATCATTACATAATCATAGCAGAAAATGTGTGGTTACCGAAAGGTTTAATGTGTGTTTTAAATAATAAATAATATTAATTATTATGTGGTTTTTGTCTCATTCTTTTTATTTTTCGAAGTTAATTTTGCCTTATTTTTTCTCAATTTGATATATTAGAAATTGCTTTTAACGAAATAAAAGATAATTCCATATTTAATACCTACAATTTGTTATACTTTTACAAAATATATTGAAACAATTTTAATTATTTATTTAATGATTTAATTCGTAACTTTGGAGAAATCAAAATTTTAAAAGTAAGATTAATAAATTATTTTCAACTTTTTTAATAATAATACAATAATTCTTCCAGTTGTAAAACAATTGCATACACAATTCCATCGATCTGTTTTCTCAAAACGATGCTTTAAACATAACGAATACACCCTTTGAAAGATACAAAATTTCTTTCACAAAATAACTTTGTTGGGATCAGTCAACCATTTGGATTTGTCAGAAAAAAGTTTTAATTATATTTACTATGGAAAGTCTAATATAATATTCAGTGATAAATCATCTCTCATCTATATTTATTTATATGCTGATTGCAACTCACCGAATTTGAATAATTTTACTTCATTCCATTTCGACTGGTTATAACATTATACCGAATTAATATGGAATATATGTACTTATACATACATACACAGTTTTAGGGAAAAAGCGATCGACCATTTGAGATTGATTTGCTAGTCTGCAAACAACAGATTATTCTATTGAAGGTCAAGATTGCATGATAAAAAACAGTTCCTCTGTCTTACTCAAGTTTTCAAATAAAATTGCCTCCTTTGTGGGATAAAAGAACAAGTGTTTAAACGTTTTTAAAAAATTTTGAAAGATTTGTTAATTAAATTTTATTATTATTAATATTTATTATAAATTTACAAAGTTAACTAATTTACTTCTAAAAAAATTGAAAACATATCAAAATATTATTGAGCATTCCCAACCCCTTCAGAGTATAAATTCCGAGAATAGTTGAGACTATTAAGGCTCATATATAGGGATAAAACAACTGTATAAGAAATTTGTTCATTTAACATTATGATATCGATATTAAACAGACAATTGACATGACTCGCTGTCTTCACATGGGGAGATTCTGTCTTCCCATTTTTTTCAATTTGTTTGTCTAAGGCTTCAAAAAAGAAATTGAAGTCTGTGAGTTTCATATCTGCAGTCTAGAAGTCACTGCCCCTCCCACCCCATTACACGGGTTATATTCATCACATCGTTATTCATGTCTACTTTACTTAAGATTACTGCTTTTAGTCAATGCTATTAAAATTGTAAAAAGAAATAAATTCTTTAATAGTAATTTCTCAATATACAAAACACATTTCAAAATATATTTCTTATAGGCTCTGGAGAACGAGTGATATCTACTCGGTAACGTCGGGTAACTCAGTTTAACAAATAAATTCCTTTCATGGGTCTTTAAATGTCGTATGCTTTCGCTGGTTTCGGTTTCTATCATCTCCGTATAGTCCATGTGTATTAGGCAGATAAAAGGGGATATCCATAATGAAATCACAGGTTTCAATGTCTTCTAATGGACATTCGGCGAAAAAAGAGATAATCTTATCTTTCTCCTTTCACTTCGCTAGATCCTCTTTACAAAAACTCTTTGGATCATGTCTTCAATACAGCCCTATTGCTTCACTTTGTAACTAGAATACACAATCAATATACTATTTATCAGCTTTTAACTGGCTGCTAAAAAAATAAAAGTCGCCACTATTGTCAATGAATTATTCCAAGGATGACGTGTTTTTATGTTAGTTTATAAATTAGCCTTTTAATTAAGTTTAAAGAAATATTTTTTCTACCTGTACAATTTATAGATATATAATAAAAAAACTTCGGTAGAATCTGTAAAAGAATTAATTGAAATATTTTTATACTCGAATTTATGTACAAAATGGTTCTGAATTGAAGATTTGCGTTGTTATACAAAGGTTTAGGCTCAATTCACGCCTTATTGTGCGACGTGTAAAAGACGCTATAGAAATGGCGACGAAAATATCTGGTAAATAAAGAAGAGATTGTAATTGAATTCTTTAACAAGTGGATGTATTGATTTCTGTACTGCTATAACGGGGCTCGGTTTTATTCACCGTGTAATAATGAGTTAATGAGGCAATGGAGAATTGGTTTCTAAAACAGTTTTAGCTGTTGTTAAAACAATGAGAAATCAGGTTTATATTTTTTTGGCAAATCTAAATTGAAATATATACTTTGGAATGAAGAAATATAGTGTTCAAATAATTATTTTTTAATTCAGAAACATTTATTTCGTAATAAACATTTTCTTACAATTCCAATTTAAATGCTCAGAAACGAATATCAATTTTATGATATTTATAATTTAAAATTTAAAATGATTATCGATTTTATAATAATTTCCTTAGATTTATATTACTATTCACTATATTGTAGTAAAAAAACAATAAAATATTTTAAAGTATTTATTTCATTCAAATTTTGTTTATAAGTATTTTTATAGTGGAGAAAGTTCGAAAAGATCTGACTTATTTTACATATTACTTAAATCTATACTGCAAAGTAGCATACTATTATAACCATGAATTTTTATCAAGAAATACATTCATATTGGTGCTTTATTGTATTTTTTGTAATTTGAAATTCGAGAAAACTTTTCAAATAATTGAAAAATATTTATCTCTGATCGAAAATTATTTATCCAAAAATTGGTCGATATTTTAACTTGATGTATTGCAAAAATAGAATAAATATTTGAACTTATTAATTAAAATTGTATTCTAAACAAAACCAGTACAAATCAAAAAAGTAGAGAATTTATTTGATTACATATGTATTCTTACAAAACCAGTAGCTGTTTAATTTGGTATCATATAAATAAAAATATTATTGCCCATTTTATCAAACTAATTAACTTTTGCTCACTCAGAAATATCCCGTCACACAAAAATCAAATTATAACAATTGTGTAACACTCTCCCGGAGTAACCCTGAGAACAATGTAGCAGTATAATAAAACCAAAAAGGGTAGATAAAACCGCCTATCTCTACAAATTCAGTCACTATTTATTTACTCTAATAACTTTATTGAATTATATAAAAAAATTAATCTGGAATTCACATTTGTGGTTTTAAAGGATGGATGATAGTGGCTCTATTTGTGTCTCTTCTTAATGTAATCGATAAATTGGATAATTAAACATAAAACAATACTAATCAATTCTTAAATAGAAAATAATTATATTAATTATATATATAAATAATTAACGATTAATGTTGATTTAATAATTCTCCAGATTTCAACTATTTATTGTGATTAGTTTTTGAGGACTTATGTTAATGTAAATTATATTAAATTATAATTATATTAAATCTATAACGAATCTGGGAATTCTAAACTAATCTAAGTAAAAATTATTGAAATTCTTCTGCTCAGAATAAACGTTATTCATTAATAAACAATAAAAATATTATTGTAGTCAATGTGGAGTACACCTATAGAGAACAATAACGTAAACATATTTATTTATATATTTTATTTATGTTTTTAATTCAGATAACTGAAAGTATCGAAAATTTGGACCACAAAAAGCGTCACTTCAGGTAAAGTAAAGTAACGAATCTTAAGGAATATTCCAATATATCCTCTGTTATAAGAATATTCAAATCAATAATCCATATCAGAACAGCGGATATAGTGATAGAATCGTGCATTTTGTGATAAAAGCACCCCTTTAATTGTAAGTAGAATATATAGTATTACTATTTGTTTTAGCTACAGTGACAAGCTGTAATCGACCTGTGTATTTTTTGAAGGCCATTTTACAAAATGTTGTCTTTTCACGCCTGTATCACCTAAAAACTATATATCTCTAGATCTATTTAATAAAGAAATCTAAAATTGGTGTCTACGTATAGATGTTGATGGTAATTGACATCATTTAGGAAACATAAACCTTGCTTAAGGTCGTCAGAATGCTCAAATTATAACATTTATAACGTCATCCTGTGGTAAGACCAGGAAAATTGCAAGCTAAGCGTTTTCTTCAGATTCTGAAAATATACATATGTAAGCATTACCAAAAAAAGTTTACCAAAATGTGATCACGGGAACATATTCAAAATTAACCAAATTCCAAATGGCTGTCAATGCCATATTTAACGTAAATTCCCTATCATAGAAATTAAAAACATTAAATCGAAAATAACACCTTTATGATGCATTTTGGATTCATATAATATATTACCCACAGATAGAAACATGTATATAAAGTATCTAAATACATCATTATTTTTTTGAAAAAATGTCCAACATCATTTCAACACTGCATAATTTTGTCCAGTGTGAAAGGCATTTTCTGTGAAAATAATGATTTTAAATTTCTAATCAGCTAGATTGTTCTAAAGAATTTGATAATGTCATCCCTTTTAAACTCAATGCCTTTGTAAATTTATTATATGAACATAAATAAATAAATCTACAATGGACATTAAATCGAAATATTTAATTATCCAAAATATGACAGTGGCTAATTATTATTCTTCTTATGTCAAATTGTTGACCTTTTCAAAAGTTATATTCTATTTTAATCAATACATTGGTTATTTCGTAAAATTGCATATTTTGCTACCTGAAATTTAAAAATACTTCGATTTCTTTGATCTTCCGATAGTTTTAAAATTTCTGTAGACAGTTCCAGTGATTATAGAAGTTAAACGAATACTTCTTAAACGAATCTATTTATAGTGGCTATTTAGAAAAAGCTAAAGAACTTTTACATCTATAGCAAATTTAAAATAAACTATTTTAGTACAATTTTCTTTGCACATATCAGAATTTATAAGCAGATTTGGAGTTTGACAGATCTAAATGACTTTTCTTATTTGAAACACTTCGAAGAAATCGATATGAATGCAACAACAACATACTATCCCAAATACTACATCATGGATTAGAGGCCTGTAGATGCTCCTATATAATCTACCAAAAGTTTAGCAGATTGTTCGATATCTTCGGGATGGCTTTCAGAAATCATTTGAACACATAAGTTTGAGCATCTTATTCGATTTTTAATAATTAACTTAAAACATTTATGTTCAATCATATGCTAAACTTTTCAGTATCTCTCTGTTTCTTTCAGCGCTGCTGGCAAGAATGTTCAAATCACATTCAAATTGTTATTACCAAGCATTGGCCGGCAAGTTAGCGATACACGAAAAAATAACACCCTTCTGATTGAAGAAGCAATATAGGATGATAACGACCTTGCCGTCCAAGAACTCACTGCAATATTCAATATTTATGAGAGAACGGCCGTTGTTTCTGACAGCTATCAGACAATTTCTTGCTGCTTTACAACCACAGACTGTTTTATCTGAAAAGTTCGTCTTCTACACGATAATGTCCAGCCACATGTCCCGCAAGTCATCAAAGATTTTCTGGAGGTTCTTATTGCAGCAACGAGGCTATCAGAAGAAGAAATAATTTCACTACTGCAAAGGGGAACTTGAACAATTTCTGTCTGTGCCGCTGCTGATGTTCACGAAACTCAAAATGTGGAGAGTTCTCAATAAAATGGCTGATGACTTCAGGAAAATAATTTGAAATGGTAGGAATTTTTTATATTTCAAAAACTTGTTTAATTAAACTTGTTATAGCATCGTTGTATTTAAATGTCCGTGTGTTTAAAATATACGCAGAATTTTTCAAAATACCAATAATATGTTTTCAAATATCTGTTAATCAATAGGTATACTTTAACATACTTAACTAACAGTAAACTAAACTAAGAATGAGTAATAAAATTAAAATGAGCAATATATGCTAGGATCAGCTCATTTGCATAGGTACTCTAATATTTTTCTAGCAGTAACACCGTTGACAAATCAATAACTAAGTTACAACTCCACATCTCCCTTTTAGTGATTAGTGTTTAATAAAAGTACTTTACAATTTATATAGCAGTTTTTTTCTATCAACAGTTTTTTTTAATATTTCTAAAACCCAAATTTATGAAAAGAGGTCCATTTCTAATGTTGAATATTTAAACAATCTATCTGTTTTAAAAGTTTCAATGATTACCTCCACGGCCGAATCTGTGGATCCCTAAATTTCGGCTTTTTAATACGATTGAATATAAAATTATTATTACTATAATAACACATAGATCAAGAACTTTTAGATTTTTCTCAAATCTAGTATTCTCTTTGATTTTAATTTTAATTTTAATTCAATGTTTTATGTTTTATTTAAATTAAAAATTTATTCTAATTAAGTTAATTCTAATAAAATCACAAATAAAGTTTAAGTTTAAAAATTAGACTTAATTTATTATTTTTTTAAATTTATTTCACTTAAAAAGTGTTTTATTTAAATAAATATTTTCATTGTATATTTGTATAATTTTTTAATTTCATCAATTTTATAAACCCATTTTGAGTTTTATAGCATGTCTTTTTTTACTGATATTTAAAATAATTTACAACGCATACGAAAATCCCATAATTAATCACAATAAAATCTAGCTTATAGGAATCTTAGGTCAGTATTTGTATTCACAGTTGAGAAATTTACAATAATAGTTAAGTCGAGTTATGTTGACTACAATAAAAAGAGTAGAAGTTGTCGTCACTGCTTTAATAGAAAACGGACTCCTTTCTTCTTAGTTGCTTGTCCCCAGGAGAACAGAATGACAAATTAATGATATCGAATAGACGAAAGGAGAACAGTTCTTTAAATCATGTAAAAAGTGTTCCTTTGTTAGTTAGGGCAATGAAAAATGAATAAGGTTGTCTCGATTGTGAAATCAGATAACCAAGTATCTTAGTTCCTATTTAGAAGCATTGTATGGATTAGTGTATTATGCAGTAGTGTTAAGAATATATAAAGATTCATTTTAGTCGATTGATAAAAATGGAATTAATTAGTTGGATGAGAAAAAGCTTCAAATTCAACTTCAACTTCAAAATGAAAATTGAATCTTTAGTGACGCATTTTGTTAGAAAATAAAATGTTAAATCAGAATTGTTTACTTTTATTTAACAAAATCAAATTGTATTACGTTAGTATTTTTTTACAATACAAAAAATTTTATTTGGAGGAAGTGTACAAATTTCAGACACCATTATTTCCAAAAATGTTAATAGTTCTGTTTATTACAAGTTCATATTTTCTTTTATTATTTTTATGACACAATGATAAGCTATTTGATGTTACTCAAATTTTAGATCTATAGTAATTCGATTTTTTAAATTATATTCTTTAGTTTTATAAATTTGGGACACTTCCCATAAAATAATGCAATAGGTATACTTTATTTTGTTGATGAATCAGAAATATTAAAAGGATTCGATTAGAATATTAAGTTTGTAAGATAAATAAACAACCTTTGTAGAAACAGAAAATTATATAATTTGGATAAAATTTGAAAAAAATATTATTTTACATAATTTTACTTCGGTTACTCCGAAGCAGTGTTAGAATATAAATAGATGATTTATAATTAATTAAGCACAACTGCTCAAATAACAAATAACAAATTACAATGCCAAAGTTCAACTTCATAATATCAAAGTAAAGTAATGTGAGACAGGAATTTGTTATTATTTTACAGTTGATGCTTTATACTAGCGATGAACAAAATCGATAATAACAAAAGGAATGGTATATTTCATCTATGTTATTTATTATTCTATTCTAATTAAATGAATTAATTAAATATTGCATCAGTTCACAACAAAAGGTACAAAGTCGTTTTGATCAAAATTAAATAAAAGACCGCTTTGAAATATTTGGATAAAATCGAACACATTGTAATGCACAATCAACCTACTTAAACAGGATTGGAAATTATCTAAATTATCTAACCACATCGCCGTTCCCTGACACTAAAATGTGCATCATGATCCCAAGTTATTGCTGCGTAACTAACAGTATACATATTTAAACCCTATGAACCATACATCTAAGAAAAACTCGGATAAAGATTAATTATAGTTAAAAGTAAATTTATTCTTTGTAATTAGATAATTACGACTTTAAACAGGATTGTTTATCGTTGTGGTTTTCAGAGATCATTATTAAACCTAATTAATTTTAAAGTGAAATATATAACGAATAAAATATATAACGCAAAATAAGATTTAAAATAAAATGTTAAAAAGGGTAATGTTTAATCTTTTTTAAAATTGTCATTTAATCGACTTTCACCATTTATTGATTTCTTTATATTAAAGGAGTGATGTCAGCATTTATCTAAATATAGACGTTTTAATTAGTGAGCGAATAAATTAAGGATATAAAAAAGAATTCTTTTTAAGGTATAAACTGAAAGGGAGCTTATAGTTTCAAAATATTTAAATCAACAATTATAATAGATCATCTGCAGGTATTATCCAGACGGCGTATTTCTTAAAGTAATCTTCGATATTGACAAATGGTTTAATTTTCCAACTTTTTCTAGTTAAAATATTTAATTATTGTTTGTAAACGATTTTTATCTAATAATTTAAATCTAAAATGGGAACATTATAATCTATGTTTTTATCATCATAACAAATTAGAACTTACACATAAGAATTATTTGACAGTGAATTGACCTTTTCTTTACGGTCTTCAGCGACAGAAAGGGACATCTGACCTTAACGTATTAAATACGAGTTACTGAATGTGAATTCTTGTTATCTCTGATATAATTCAAATAATTTTAAGATCATTCTCTTCCTTAACCGAAAGAAATATTTTATATAAGCCATTTTTTAAAAATCATATAATTATCAAGGTCACACCTAAATTAGAAAACAATTCCTGAAAAAATATTTGAAAAAATTTACTTCGAATTCATGTCTTACTATTTCCTTATTAAAGATAAAAAATAATCAACATTCAATATTTAAAATTAGTATAATATAATAAAGATTGTGTTAACTTTTAAGTAAAATTAGTAAAACCTACTAATGGTATGTACTTTATTTTTCACAATAATTGTATTTTTTTAACACAACAAAATTATTGTATAAAGAAAATCAAATTGTTTACGCTTTTGTTTCGTTTCACATATTTTTTCGAAAATAATTCACTAAATAAGATATTTAAGTTACTAGAAATATATTTACCAAAGGTTGGGTTTAATCAATTTAAAAGTTCATTTTATACGTAATTTCTTATTGAAAAACATAACTTTGAAAAGATAGCAAAAATATCAAAGCTTTGAAGATTACAAATTGAGTTATAAAACTATTGCTTAAGTTCACATATGTCATGTTTGTAAACTTTCATGTGGTCGAATTTGTATATTAAATCAATATATCTATTGAATTCATTTAGTTGAAAATATTCATTATAATCATTTTATATTTTTTTTAAATAGTTAAAATCAGCCGTTGCACAATTTTATTACTAAATATTGATTAATTATCTTAATTCCTGTAAGAATACAACAAAAACATATTCGATCAATATATTCTAAATAAAATTTGTTATATTTTTATGTTTATATTTAAGAGAACTACGGCTTCGGTTAAATAAATAATTTTTTTACAATCGTTTTTTTTTAATATAGCAGGAATGCTCTGTAGAGATAACGAAACCTCCGATTGACCCCATTTCTTTTCTTTAATATATGTAGAAAACATAGTTACATCTTTTAGCACCGGTTACAACTCATTTGAACGCTTAGTTTTCTTTTAATTCGTCAAAACAAAATTGTTCACGAAATTTGTGTACATTTACCTAGAAAAATATATTTTTTCGATTAAATAAACAATTATTTTACATCCAATCCTTCTGAAAATGATGTTATACTTTGTATATAACATCTCTCTGTGTGAAATTGTTTTTAAAAATATGCCGACATCTACAGCAGCAAATATATCTAAAAAGTTGATTTAATAAAGTAAATTGAATAATAAATTAGTTTGTTAAGATAATCAGAGGAATAAAGTTATGAAAGATGTTAAGTTCCACCAAAATTCGAAACAAAAGGTTACAATAGTTGAGATTTTGATATGAGGTCTGAAAAACAACTTTAAATTTGAGTAGACGTTAATTCAGTAATTGAATAAAATGTATTATCATCCATACCGTACTAAGATAATCAATAAAGAATTTTCCAAAGTTTTTCTGAAATCAGAAATAAAAAAGAAACTAAACTCTCTTGTTGTTTAAAATATAATAAAGAAATTGCTTTTGTTATCAAAACGTTTTTCCAAAACTACTTTTAGACTTTTTTGTGTATCTAAATATATTATTTTACTAAAATAAAATTTTGGATATAAATATTTTTACGATAAAATAATATATCGTAAAACTTGTTCTGATTATCAGTAAAACATATCCATTATTTAGTTTTTAAATTCAAGAATTTTCCAGATCAATTGGCACATTATAATTAATTAGCCGTTTTGTCAAAATTATAATATTTTATTAAAGTTTGAAAATACTGCTAGACGATTCTTTTTGATTTGACAAACAAATTACTTAGATATAATCAATGAAACTATAGGGACAAATCATTTTTACCACTAGCAAGTGTGTTCTGATACTACTGATTAAAATAAACTTGTTGATTTAAAACCAAATTCCATTTGACACAATTCGTCCGGAAAACTGAAAATTTAAATATGATAATAATCAATGTGTTTCGAAGGTTGATTTAATTTTACGACATATCTAAAAATAAGCTGGTATAATATGGAACCTACTCTCTTGTTAATATATCGTTTTTGCTTTAAATTTACAAATAAAAAAATCAATTTCCGCTTCACTGATCAATAATTCGTCTATTGGTACAATGAAATTTGTATTACCGATGTCTGTTTTGTAATCAAGGACTACCATGATCTTGTTAAGACTTAGCAAGAAATCCAGGTTTAGCTTAAAATTCTTTGCAATTGCAAACAATCACAGCTTAAATCGATTTCAAGTTATAGCAACAACTGAAT
Source organism: Vannuccia rotundouncinata (assembly GCA_034780395.1). Taxonomy (NCBI): domain Eukaryota; kingdom Metazoa; phylum Platyhelminthes; order Proseriata; family Coelogynoporidae; genus Vannuccia; species Vannuccia rotundouncinata. The sequence goes on along the minus strand of JAUZNC010012340.1, from coordinate 23,962 downwards.
AAATTTCTCGCAACAATTCATTTGAAAATTATTACCGATATAACTCCATTTAAAATGAAGGATGTATTAGCTGTGGGAAGGATACGTTAAGTTAATTGTTGCTAGGCATTAGCCGAGATATTGTCTAAATATTAAAACTAATTAAGGATGTGATATCACAAATAATTGAAACGTATTTGTAAAATATTGATTACACCAATTTTTTAAAGGGTTCTTTAGTTAAATAAAAATCCATAACATAAAAAGTATATTGCTTTGGAAAAAGTAAATTCTATACTTTTCGATAGAAACTTAAGAAATATTTTCACAATAATATAATAAAAGAAAAATTGCATCTTTTTAAAAAGAAATCGAATTATAATTAAAATGGGACACTTTTGATACAATGCGCCTACGAGTCTTTCATAATTAAACCAACATTTTCGGATACGCCCTGAATTGAATTTGTTTCTAATTAGCGTTTAATTAATGTTACAAAATATGTTAAACAACTAAACAGATAATATAGTGTATATAGTAGTGAAAATAAAAGTTATTATATTTACTTGTGCAAACCAATTATATTAATTCTTTAACTTTGAAATGTAGAAAGGTACTAAAATAAAATGAATTAGACAAAAAAAATAGTTTACATTGAGTAAAGAAATACAGCGGGTGATAAAACTAAACAAATTAATTTGATAAATCACTTTTTCTGCTTTTCGCATTCATCGATTTTTTTAAATGTAGGATACTAACAGAAGAGATATGAAAAACTACAAACTTTATAATAACAGTATTGATTTATAATATAACAGATATATTGTTTTATTAATTAATCTTTCATATAGAAGTTTGCTCGGTATCATATCCTTTAATTATTTAATTTTTTAATTCTACAGTTTTTAAATACCTGTCTAAAACTGAGACTATAGAATTAATGGAATGGATTTAAAAATTAAAAATAAAAGTTATTTAAAAATCATGTAAATTTCATTAATTAGAAAATAATTTTTTAAATACCGACTTGAAAAAGGTAAAAAATAGAATAAAATTTATTTATTTTTCCATACAACATAATTTATTATCTAATTTATAATTTAGCAAATATTTATTCAACTTTTAAAAATAAGTGGCACATGTTCTCATTTTTTTTTAAATTCGTGGAAATGTTTAATTAAAAAAATGTAGATTTCATTTGAGAGAAGTTTGTTGTTAACTGAACAATTATTATGGAAAAACAATATTTTGTTTCTCAAGTTATACTTTCTATAATTCCAAATATAAAATGGTTTTATCAAATTTGTAGAACAAGAAAAATATATTTCTCAATGAATAAACTTCTGAATATTAATAATGTATATTTATAGATGTGTATATAATGTATATATTAGAATGTTAACATAGAATTTTTTAGTAATCATGCAAAAATAGAAATTGTATTAAGTTATATTATATTTATTATTAAATATCAAATGTGTCATTTTATGGCAATATATTTTACAACAAATGTCATTTACTTAATTTTTTTAATATTTCATCAAAAGATTTACATTTTTTTCAAATAAAATGATTTTGTTTCATATGCAATGAATGAAAAGTTTCAAAGTTTAAAATGATAAAAAAGATAACGATAACACATTAAGAATTCGGAATATGAAAATGTATTAATAATTAGTGATAGGATGAAAAAATTAGTAATGAATTTTACACCTATTAACTTGATATCTTTCAGTTTTGAATTATTTTGAAAACATAGAGAAGTTACTTATAATTATTAAAAATAATTCGTAAAACTAGTAATATAATTTATTAATATCAAGATCGCGATTTATTCAAACCTTTTTGATTTATTAAATAATTTTGTTACCGCGATTTAATTTATTATTTTTTTCAAAGTTCTAACAAATTTTTCCGTTTTTATTTAAATAATAATTTTCTTTCCAAATGTATTTTTTTATTTTCAATATTATAGATTTTTATCATTTTATCAGTTTAATAACCAAAATGAGTTTTATCATTAAAATCCTTTTAAGTTTTATATATTTCAAGTATGATTCTCGTATATAACGACAACTAAGTTTATATGGAAACAAATTTGTTTTGTTTAGCTAACATTGATTGGCATTTTACTCAGAATCAATAATCAATTTTAATTTTTCGTGTTAGAATAAGTTGCAATTAATATTGGGAATTAGCAATATGCAAATTAGGAATAAATTAAATAAATAATACTTTTAATTCCCGGTTCATGTAAATATGTAAACAAATAAAAGTAAAACTAAGCAACCAATTGATGCCGTCATAAAAATTTTAAATTATTTAAAACAAATATAAGAAAAAAAATCATTTTGTGCAGCTTTTTTCAATTATTTATCAAATTCATATGATCAATAATGTTAACTTATTTATTTATTATACATTGTATCTCTTCTTACCCGAGTTAAACCAGAACAGCAAAGAAAGGAAGATATCAGAGGCTGGTTCCAGAAGTTTCGGAATTTATCCATTACTATTGTCGAATTGTTTTATTTCTGGTTTCTCCCTCTTCTGTTGTTTTAATCAGCCAGTCAGTCAGTCAATAATTTTCAGATAATAGATCCAAATTGGCGCCATAATAATAAGAAACTATTTACAATTGATGCGTCTTCAGTTTTCTACTTTGTCTCGTACAATTTCTGAAGATGAATTAGATTATGTTCGAATGTTTTTCGTTCTATTTGAAAATATTACTAAAAAAGTCGATTAAAAATAATCTTATTAACATTCAGAATGACTTGCACTACTGCCGGAGAAGGTCATATAAATAAATTTCCTTTACAATCCGCGAGCAAAATATTCCATAAAATTAATTTATATAATGGTTCCTCATTTTTTTTGGAGAAATTATGTCTTGTCCAAGGAAAGATCAAGCAATATAATCCAATGATAAAAGGGATCTGTAAATTACTCCACACAACTTGTGAATTTCATCGCGAAAATCCATCAATTCAACAGTTGAAACACATTTGGTATCGTATCTGAGTATCAAATTGAAATTATTATTTTTCAAATGAAGCGTCTAAAGTTGATAAAATTTAGGGGCTACCCACACACTCAAAGTATTTTTGGCTTTCTAGCGACTCATCTGCAATGCGTCTCTCTATTCTATTCTCTACTCTCTTTTTTCTCTCTCGTTCTCTTCCCTTATTCTTCTCCATCCCCTCTTGTTCCCTCTTTGAACCAATTCGATCTCTCTGTGCGGCTGCATCCCCATCGTTTGGCCGAGGGTAGGATGGTACCCAGCACAGGGAAACCTTTCCAGCCTCTCCGGCTTGCCTGCTGCTAATCTTAAAAAGCGCCATTTTCCCCGGAGTCAATCTGCCTTGGCACCGCGGAGGGAGTTCAGTTTCTGAATTACAAATCGGCCACTATATAAAATAAATCCAAATTCTAAAGTGGGAGAGTTAAACGCCGCGATTTCATCTGTGTTGCTTTTAGATCTACGTCTTGAAGATCCAACTATACTAGTTGGCTTATCCCATTTCATGCTGTTTTCCGATAAGGACATCGTCTTCAAGAGTCCCTCTTTACAGCAACATCTTTTTTAAGCCACGTAAAAACTTTTAAATCAGTTTAATGTCGTTTCATAGGAGATAATTAATTTTCTTTAGATCTACTGTAACTAAAGTCTTCTGCAATTTACGGCTACATAAAGTATCTCTCCATTCTTGACTTGAGTTGTGATCTGTCATCCACACACCCAATCTCACATGTAGAATTGTAATCAATACATGTAATTTTTTTAATTATTGCTTACTATTTTACTGTACAATGGACAAAGAATGCCGAAAATTGTGTATCTTATTCAAATCACCCCAATAACATAATGTTATTCTTCTTTTAAACTTCTATATGTAATAAGTGAAGGCAACCGAACTAAGGGACTACCGTCATGATAACATTACAGGAAATAAATTTAGTTAAATGATAAAATGAAACGTGAAAATATTATAATTAAAATTTGACTAATAATTCGATTCTAAAGTATAATTATAATTATAGTTAACGTTGTGACTACGTAACTATAATGCCATTGATTCCTTACAGATTCCAAGAAATTTAATTAATAAGGTTCTATAACTATTTAATAAGAACACCTGCAAAAGAAAATTGAATTACGATGCGATAAAATTTGTCAAAAGGAATTGCTCTTTTATTAATAATTGACTGATTATGGCTTTATTAAATCAATAAACGCTTTCAGAAAATTAATATAGAATCCGTTGTATCGTAATAATATAGAACTGTGTCAACATCTATCTTATTTTATGAGTAAAGATTATTACAAATTATGTTTTAGTTCACTTAATAATTTTTTCATTGTGTAATTTTTTTAGTTTGTTGAAATAAAAATATTTTTATTAAAATATCTCGATTAACTAAATTGGCAAAATATATAATTTCATCAAAATCGTTTTGAATAGTTTTATCTTAAAATTTGTAAATCATTAAACAATAAAAACATACTAAAGTTGTATTTAATTATATGATGAAATAGTGACGTCATCGTAATTCAGAATCCCATAACCAAAAAAGTTCTATTTAATTAAAGGTACCTTTTGAAGATATTTAAAAAATAGGAAATTAATTAAAAATAAGGAAGAATAAAAAATATTGAAACTTGTAGATTGATTAATAAGTTTAGATTTTTTATTAATTATTATTATACTATTCATTATATAACTTGCTAAATGATTATTGATATATTTATTATTATTTCTGTAAAATAAATTGTTAGTAGATTTAAAGTTTTGAAATATATTGATAATTATGACATTCATATCGAATTATTATCATACATCTGCTAACAAAATAATTATACATTTTATTTGACTTTTCATGATAAATTAATTTATTAGGTTTAAAACCCAATTTTTAATATTTTCATTTTTTCATATTTATTTATCTAAACATTTTTGTGATCTGGTTAATTTCAATTAACAAAAATGAATAATTTCCACAAGTGGGGTAATCTGTGCTAATTAATTAAAGAAAACAATTGGAAAGTCAGTTTCTCAAATGTTCGATTAACAAGTCTGTTTTAAGAATATTAAGAACCTTTCTTTTTAATATTTTTTTTAATTTTATAACTCAACGATGTTCAAAACAAATTTATAACTTTAAAAATTAGGTTTAAAAGTTAATATTCGGATAACACGCAAATAATTATGTTAAAGGTAGACAATATGATAATTTTGATTATTCAAAATTTGATTCTTATTATTTGATAACTGATTATTAAAAATATACATTTTTTCATGAATAAGGAAATTTTTTAAAATACAATATTAATCAATCAATAGTCAATATAGTCAGTATTGTGACAAGTTGCAGACAATATGGCCTTTGTTGTTCACTTCACACAACAGCATGCCAACATTCATCCTGAAAACATGTGTCTGATTCAAGACAACGCTAGACCTCATGTGTCAGGAGAATCACTCACACTTCAGGTAGACCAAAATACCCGCCTAATTAAACAACCACTTTACTCCAGAGACTTCAACATGCACGACAGCTTCATTTTCTCTCATTTGGAATCAATTCGAAATGAGGTGGATATCTTAGCAACACACTTCCAACCTTCACAGAAGCTATGATGAAGAAACAATTGACAAAATTATGCGAATATCTTCACTTCATTGTTGCCAAGAATGGTTCTTATTTGTAAATATGTATGTAAAAGAATCTTTTATATATATACTTACATGTATACTTAAATTTTAATTATAATGTGATTTGGAAAAACGTCATTAATTATGAATCACCTTCGTCAGTCATATATAAATAATTGTGATCAATTTTACAAAAAAATAAAATTTTAAAAATTTCCTTATTCATGAATTTTTTTTTTATAAACAGTCATCAAATAGTAAGAAAAACCTTTCGAATAATTAAAATTATCATATTGTTTACCTTAAGCATAATTATTTGCGTGTAATCTGAATATTGACTTTTAAACCTAATTTTTGAAGTTATAAATTGGCTTTGGACATCGTTGAGTTATAAAATTTATGAGTTACCTCCATAAAATGTACAATCATTAAAGCCAGGGAAATATTTTGCTTTAGGGAAAAGTTGTCCTGAATCTATAACAGGCTATAGTAGGCAGGAAGAAACCCAACAAATATAGCTATGGCTCAAATACTTAAAGTTTGTACAATATCAATTGAAGGGGTTGTCTGTCAGTTTGATCTTTCCCAACCCCTTTCGGAATTTTATCTACTTTTGGAGTTACTTTAAAGTATACATCTCTTTCCGCCTCATGCAGTCAATATTTTCTCAAATAAATTAGCAAAATATTGATCACAGCTATCTAGTATAAATATACAAATAGGAAAATAAATAAATAAATAATACGGTACACATTTGAGCGAGTTGAGTAATTTTCTGATGAGTTAGAATTTTAAAGTACATTAATTCAAAAGGAGATAAAAATAGTGCTTTGTTTGATATCATCGTTTTTAAATGAAAAACTTTTGATATACATCATCAAATATAACAATATTTGCTTGATGACTTTATACTTACCCAGATGAATTTTTTATGTCAATTCTGTCAATATGTTTTATAATTCTTGAAGGGGCTTCCTTCATTTTAGATTTACTGACATTAGATATTTTGTTAAATTATAGAAAAAAGGATATAAGAAAAATCATATTTGTAAAGGATATCTCTATAATTTGGTTTAAGTAATGAAATATATTTATATCTATTCTAACAAATATTGTATTTAGTAGACGGATTAATCTTTAAAGATATGTACGGACTGTCATTTTAAAAAAGGAGGAGATGGAATCCATTGTGTAGGAAATTGTCAAACAGATGTTTCATTAATTAATGTATACACTCGCGTAATTAAATAATATTGATTATACATTTCCCGTGGGGACAGATGTACAGTGGCTAAATTCAGCAAGATTAGTTGATATTGCCAAGTACATTATACATTATTAAAAAATAAATACGCTGATAATATTTTAAATGTTATAATAAACAATATAATTAATAATAGACTGTAGCGGGGTACCTTCTTTTATAATGCAAATAAAAATCAGATAAAAATGAACAGAAAACAAAGGATTTATTCATATAAACTGGTCTGCTTAATTGTGTATGATTTGTGCTCAACGTTATCAACGTACATTATCACATTAATAATAAACTGAGTTCAATATAATCGATAAGACAAACAAGGGTTGTCGGTTGGTCGCTACAAAACATTGATCAATAAATGTGGTTTAGTATTTTAAATAGAATATATAGAAAATATAAAATTATACATATAACATAGATTTTGAGTAACTTTAAATTATATATATACTTATATATTTCATAAGTTTATATTTAGATTATACATTTATTGTGAGTTATTGTAGTAAACAATTGGAAAAAAGTGATAACGAAACTCATTCAACATGTGAAAACAAGTGCTGTAAAAGCTATATTGTCGTCATCATGTGTACTGGTTTTGAATAAAAATGAACATATAACAAATATAAAACAATATACAGGGTGGCGCAGAAGTTGTTATCCCCAGTATGAAATAATTAATAAGCGTCACTTCGCACAAACTAACTGACTACGCTGTATTTTTTGCATTTGTATTGAACATTATCTTCTTTGTATTTTCTGTTTAACGTTGAAATATAAATAATTTTTTATTATTATCAACATAAAGTTATACATTATTTCATACTGGGGATAACAACTTCGGCGCCACCCTGTACACAATAGAATTCACGTATATCAAATTTACAAGCGATTTAGATATTTAATATCATAATTGAAGAATTTAAAAAATGTCCCACATGTTTGTGTGTTTAAATTTTTTATTGGATAACAAAAAAGTGCGACAATTCGTATTTATTATTGTTAAGAAGAAATATTTAAAGTATAAACAACTTTACTATCTTTGTAATAAAAGGCCTGGACCCTGAAATACACTATATATATCAACGCATCATGTCCTGGATCCCAGGTGGTTTTAATCAAAATGTTTGGTGCAAAATGTTTGATCCTTTTATCAAGTGATATGATACATGGGATGATCAAATATGTAAGTCTTAAGTTGCTGCATTTTAGTGTTTCTCCACATTAAAGAATAGGAGAAATTTCTATGGTTTTCACCCAATTTTCATTAAAATTCACATATTAAAGAAAATAAAGATTATATTCACACTTTTGCATAAATTAATGTATATCATTTTATTCCTCTAAAGTTTTCTACATATTAAAAGTAAAATAACATCGAAAAGTTACGCTAATCTTTTTCCATAAACCTATTACAACTAGTGCTAAAGCCTATTTTAGGTAAATATTTTAACTTGAAAACCAATATTCAAATGTTTCTAAAAAATAATTAGTTTGACTTATCCATATAATTTTGCTTGAGTACGATTAGCTGAACAAAATGATATGCATCACTTTATTCAAAAGTGTGAATAACATCCTTATTTTCTTTAAAATGTGCATTTTCTGACGAACAGTACTGACCAATCACAATGAAGACGAGCAGTACTGTTCAATCACAATGAAGACGAGCAGTACTGTTCAATCACAATGAAGACGAGCAGTACTGACCAATCACAATGAAGACGAGCCGTACTGACCAATCACAATGAAGACGACCAGTACTGTTCAATCACAATGAAGACGAGCAGTACTGTTCAATCACAATGAAGACGAGCAGTACTGTTCAATCACAATGAAGACGACCAGTACTGACCAATCACAATGAAGACGCCCAGTACTGACCAATCACAATGAAGAAGAGCTGTACTGACCAATCACAATGAAGACGAGCAGTACTGTTCAATCACAATGAAAACGACCAGTACTGACCAATGACAATGAAGACGACCAGTACTGACTAATAACAATGAAGACGAGCTGTACTGACCAATCACAATAAAGACGAGTAGTATTGTCCAAATCGGGTCCGCTTCATCTTTATAGAAACTGTTTTCTCTACACTTCACTGCTTAGAAAGAGAGAGAGGATAGTTTTAGAATAATTAAACAATGCTAGTCTAGATAACTTTTATATAAAATAGGTGTTTATGAAGAAGTTTAAAGGAAAAAGTTTATACAAAAGATAAATAGATGTTTCTCTGTTAATGATATAAATAAATTATGCATTTAAATGCGACAATCCCTTTAAATAAAACAGGCGAAATTCAACTGTCAACCACACGAACTTGTAGAGCATCATCACCTTAATTGTCTTTAATAGCGGACAAAACATTCTACAGCCAATTCACAAAGATATCATCTAAAGGGGTGATGTATCTTAGCGTTTATCATTGATAGCTATAATATTTCAATTTTACTAAAAGCGCTTAACAAAACAAAATGTTTCTAAATAATTAGTTAAAACATGAAATCTTTCTCCAGACAAGTATATTGATTTTGAATGTATTATCAGTAAAGGTGATTTATCATTTATTTCCCGACTGAAGGCTCAACATCAATTTAGTTTCAACAATAATTATGCCGCGATTAATAAAATCGAAGCTATAAAAGAAATTAAAATGGGCTTTTTTATTCACTAAATGGTTATAGTAATGGGTTAATCTAAAAATAAGGACAACTGATTAGGTCCTATAATGCGGAAATGACTTTCTCTATTCCCTATTTACAGTCTATGATAATTACAATTGAAGGTTATACAAATTAGACAAGCTTTCACAAGCGGAAAGTAACGAGCAAGATAGAGCATAGCTAGCACCCAGAGACCATAGAACCTGCGACTTATCGATTTCGTTAACTGAGGTCAATTGTTTGCAGTTGCGTGAAAGCTGGACTCTATTATGAACAGACGCTGAGGTCCAGGCTGACTTGAATCACTAAAGTCTGAAGCAAACGAGGATATAAAAAAGAATAAGGATGAGACAGAAATGTAGAGGGGGACAATGAAGAGACAGAGGAGACAATGATGAGAAAGAGGAGACAATAAAGAAACAGAGGAGATAATAAAGAGACAGAGGAGAAAATTATGAGAAAGAGGAGACAATGAAGAAACAGAGGAGACAATGAGGAAACAGAGGAGACAATGATGAGACAGAGGAGACAATGAGGAAACAGAGGAGACATTGATGAGACAGAGGAGACAATGAGGAAACAGAGAGGACGAGGAGGAAAGAGAGGAGACAGGGGGAACGAGTAGTAGACAGAACAGACTGAGTGGAGTCAGAAGAAACAGAGTGGACATTAAGGAGTCCGATGGGACGAAAGAGACAAAAGTGTCTGGGAGATGATTATCAAAAAAATTAAATCTTAAAGATATGTATGATAATCGACTTTGTATAAGAGTTCAATTGAAGAATAAAATGAAACACTATTATTGTTTAAATTAACAGTAACATTCAATTAAAAAATATATAATGATTGTAATAATTTGTGACCTTTTGTACCTATAAAGCATACCATCATTTTAATTTATAAACTTTTTCTAATATAGGGGGGGTGCACCATAGTCAACAGACAATTCTTTATTGAGGAGAACAACAAACAAATGACATAGAGTACAGTCAACAAACAGTTTGAACGTGGCATGCAGACAAGAAAATTATGCGTTAAAATGAAAAAATATACACAGTCAAAAATAAACAAACTGAATTGAAAGATAATCCAGCTAGCTCTCAAGCAGCTACAAATATGGAAAACAAACATTCCAGCAAACAGTGTACAAAAGTAAAAAAGTATGCACCAATATTGAATGGATCTAAAAATATAAACTTCATTTTCAAGTAGCATAAGTGAAATAGTAAGACCCCTAACTACCCAACGTGCTAGATTGGCACTTGGGTAACGTAGCATTGAGAGCTAGCTCATCACTGCATATTTATCGAATCACCGAAGTGAATATACTCATCTAATATGCGGTAGAGGGGTATTAGACACACCAGCTTCAACACAATATATGCATGACCACTTGTGATGTAAAAGATATACATCAACGATCAGAGGGGTATTGTATCTTCCATATACATAAATTTGATGATAACTGCGCTCTAAAAGAGACAAAGTGAGTTATTACCACGACCTGGTTGGTATTTGATTCCATCTCTCAGGAGTAGTGAAGTATCGGGGGTTATGGGTATATCTGCAGTACAATTACAACACAACTACATCAGTGGGAAGGAAGTTTGATGAGACAGATTCATCAGGACAATAATCAATGAATCAGGGAATAATCCTTATAACTAAAGAAAAAGATCTCAACCTTCCAACCCCAAAAATAATGTAATTGTTGCTCTGACTTATAACAAACCGCTTTCGTGATATAGGAGATTAGTCTTGAGTCTATCCGTACTTGCTGTATCGATTAGAAGGAAGCAGATCAGGTCATTATTACTCAAGTTCAAAAGTTTCATTTCTTGGACAGGTAGTTAGTAGTGATAAACAAACAAATTAAATATTAGTTGATTAGATTTTAAATAACTTATACGACCAGAAATATTGATTAAAATATTTCAATTAAATCGATATTGAGTGGTATATTTTTAAACTGATGACTTTGTGATATTCAATTTAAAATTTGGTTTTTCATTCTAAATATGATAT
>JAUZNC010012329.1:0-29950 GCA_034780395.1 Vannuccia rotundouncinata | reverse complement strand
CAGAATTTACACAAATGGTTTCACGAGGTAAGCTCTGTTATCCGAAAGAAGATTTGTTTCAGTTTTCAAGATTGTGTCTTTTGGAATTTTGACGTCCAACGTTGACCGATTTATTTGTCGTTCATATATTGGTAAATTGTTCCATTATGTGTATTTATCTTTACCTATTAAACCGAAAGCCGATGTTCACATGCCAGTTATTCTGAAAACCAAAGTCAACTGTTTTTTAAAGGAATTACTAAGATCGAGACAATAAATGAACCTCCGCAGTTGGCTCTTAAGGAGCGTAAATTGAGAAAACTACAATCGTCATAATTTACTTACATTTCATGAATATATTAGTTTGTTTTTCAGTGTACATACATATTTTAGAAAACTTAATTTTATTTGTCTAAACATATTCATTCGAATTTGTATTATTCACATTTATTTTACTTCATGTATCAACACAGCACTTTTTGTATATATGTAATTACAATTAAATGAACTTACGCAGTTGGCTGTTGAAGAGCGTAAATTGAGAAAACTACAATCGTAATAATTTATTTTCATTTCAATATATTTCTATATGATATGTAGTGAATAAGACTTCACATTATGGTTTGAAAAGTTGTTATCTTATACATATATCAATAATATAACTGATACAAAAATGTACATAACTAGTACGTAGTCCGAAACTATTAAATTATGTAGACGAAATGTTCGGGTCGTAATAGTAAATCAATTTGCACTTACTAATTATATAAAGTGGTCCTAACGGTCAATTAATTAACTGTAGAATAAGACAAAGTTCACGTTGACGTGTTTCTGAACACAGCTCAACAAACATTCACAGCGGAGGTTACATGCGTAAAGTTCATCCTCTTGTAGTTCTAGAGTGAGAGAAAGATCTGAGTAGGTTAAGCTAAATGGTTGTGCATGTTTGGTGGGAATCAAGTTCATGATCAGCTATTCAAAATTATCGTTGCCTTATTTAATGCTTGTCAATTGATAACAGATCAGAATATTATCGATTACAATGATCGAATAATGTGCACTGATGCAAACTGTATTTTGAAAAGGAAATATTTAATTTTTATATAAAAAGGATTCCTTCAATATATAGATAAAAGGTCAAATTGTTCTTAAATCATTAGAAATGTGCACCATATGGAGACAACAGCGCTGATCTGAATTCTTCTGCTTTAGAAATGATGAGTCAAATCCTAAATGTATATTAATTATAAAAGGAACAATGATCAATAATTAAATCAATAATATTACCACAAGAACAGTAAACCATGTTATCGTAAGCATCGTTCATCACAATGTTTATTAGTGTGTAAACCTCTTAATCTTTAGAACGCCTACGCATACAAGCTAGAAAATGACCAGAAATCAGCGTCATCTCATGACTTCATTTACAAATCGAGAAAGCATGGAACAGATCGAACAATTTCAAAAGAATTAAAAATATTTAACAAAATGTAAATGAAACAACTGTTTAGAATCGACAGTTTCGAAATAATTATTAGCTGAATATTTTACACTACAAAGAATTGAATATTAAAATAACCAATTTTCTATAACAGCAGTTAATACCAACAGTAAGCCAACCGCTCCAAACAAAACAGACCCTTGAAATAAAGTTTTCCTGATATGAAAGAACGCTTAAAGCGATATAATATTAAATCTACACAAAATCAATAGATTGACAAAATTCCATAATTTGATTTTGGATTAAATAACAAGTAATAACCGGGTGGTATCTCATTTAACTGACAAAGATCGGTTTTACTAAACTTTATATTATAACAGGAGGACCGTTACCTCAACAATCAAAAACAAAAGATGGCAAACTGTTTGCAAAAGGACTTCTCGACCCACCTTGCTAAGAATCACTTCGGGGGCCAGATATTCCGGAGTTCCGCACAATGTCCATGTTCGTCCTTTGACCCGTTTAGCAAATCCGAAATCCGTTATCTAAAAGGTTTAGTGAGTACATAGAATATAACAGACGATCTATTTATTCCGAACGTTTCCGGAATTTGTTTACTAAAACATTAAACAAAAATATGATTAACTAGACAATAAAAAAAGGAATGGAGGTTAATACCATACTAATATCAGAATCAATTATTAAACATCCGGAAAAACAGATTATATAAAACCGTTTCTGCAGCCACAAAAATGGAAGTTCTAATTATATATTTGGATAATTTTCCAATAGAGGTTGCGATAAAAACACTTCAAACACAGTAAATTAAACATTTAATCAGGAATTAGAGATTCTAATTAAGTAGAGAGTTTATAGAAAAGGTAAGCTTCATTTAAAAATAGAAAGTCAGCGATCTTCTACGCCGAAATAATGATTCAATCCATACAATCGAACTGGTAGTTGAGTGCACTCAACGTTGATAACATACAAAATACATAGCATCTTATCTCCTTCTAATAAATAATAAGGTGTAAATCACACGTTAACATTTTGTCATAAGCCTCAACAAAATCACATTGTCAAGATTGCGAAAAATAATGATTCCCATAAGGTGTTGTATAATGTAATGAAAGTGTTATGTTGAAATGTGTTTATGCACCCAATTTGTAGTAATGACTGTGGATTAATATGTACTATTAATTAGCCTTTTGTAATTCTGATTCTAACTACGTTATATTTAAATGTTGTGACTGAATTAATTTATTAAAATATATTAATATATTTTCAACCAATCTATCTCCATCGAGGTTCAACAAACCCTATATTTGATATTGATTATAATATGAATGGAATCTGAAAAATGTTTGCCAAGAGATAGGGAATCCGGTATTATTAAGGTAGACATAATTTCGGGTTACATAGCGAATATCGACACGATTGAGGCTCACCTTAAGATTTCCTTCTTGGTCAATAAGAATGTTCTCTGGTTTCAAATCTCTGTAGACAATGTCGAGATGATGAAGATATTCGAAGGCTAGAACAACTTGACTGGCGTAGAACCTTGACTGTTGCTCGCTTCATACGTGCAAGAAAACATATTCGAATAAAATGGTATTTTTAAATAGTAAATTTTGGCAAGAGTTACAATTTAATGGAAGTTAAATACAGTAAGAAGTAAACCAAAATATTGAAATTTCAGTAAAGTCTCACATATTCAAGAACCAAATGATGGACAAAGTATATCAAATTATTTCCTATTTATATCTAATTCTCTCTCTCTGTGTGTTTCAATGTAATATGAGGTGGCATTGGGGGTAAAACCAAAATGTGAATAACATTATTCTATAGATTATACAGTTAATAAGCACGATAATATGTCTAACTGTAATTTTCATTTATTCAATTTCAATTGTAAATTATGCACCAGAATATGTTTACAACTTTTTTTAAATGTGCTTACTAATAATTACGCTTTTTGATAATGTAATTTTATTATGTAATAGTCAGAGAAACAAACGAATTTGATGAATAGAAAACAGATGTAAGATGACTTACGGAAATCTTCCTTTTCGTCTGAGATGGTAGAACATTTCACCTCCTGTTACGAATTCCAGAACGAGGTACAAATTGCTGTTATCCTGAAAGGGGGGACACAACGTCACTACAAAAGGAATGATATGTTATTTGCCTTGAATAATTTATAATGAGATCTCTTTTCTGGATTGCCACTGTAAATATAGCGTTTCAACCGAAATGGAAGAACTGACAGAGAAATAAATCAATTAATCCTTCGTCCAAAATGTTAACATGTTTGCTTTGTTTAAAACCTAAAATGTACATTTTGGGAATCATTTTAACCGAAACGTATAAATAATGCAAAATTATTTATTAGTAAACTCACTGAAGGAAATAGAATCGTGATGATTAAGCAGTCTATTAATAATGCTTTATTATTCAAGTGAGAAGTGGAGACATTTATACATTGTTGTGGTTTGAGAAAATAGACAGGGGAACTTTTAATTATAAAACATCCAGTTTTAACGGTGAGATAAATTCCAATATTTGAACAAATTATTGCGGGTAAACATTTCCATCTTATCGAAAATTTATAATTAATCAAACCGAATATTAAAATATAATATATAATATATATGAAAGAAACGGTTAAGTATAAGTTCATTAATTTCATTATAGAAAATGTTATTTACAAAATAAGAAATTTTAACCAATTACAAATTTTGCTACCAATTTTTACGTTAGTTAGCAGTAATAACCACCAGTTTATAAGTCAACTGTTGGTAAATCTCCGTATATTTGTGCTATAATGTTTTATTTTCGTCTATGAAGTGATTTTATTAATAAATGGATTTACTCTAATATCAATTATTTCAATCACTTAAGGAACCAAGATAGTGAAATAATCAGGCTGTTTCGAATCGCTTAGCCACTTACAAAGATTCCATTAATGATTAATAAAAGAATATCACGAAAAAACAGCTATAATATGTAAAGTTTTAAAAAAACGTGTAATTATTATCCTGAAAAACAAATTTGAATGTCGTTCTCGTTTAAAAGATTAAAGTTTCAACGTGATTAATATCTCGAAGGAATTTTTTTAATTAAATCGTGTTATTAATAGTTTTATTAGTAGCAGATTATCCACAACGTTCTACTTATATATACATAACACAATAAAGCAATTTTAAATAAAATAAAATGTTTGTTTAAAGAAACTTTTTAGAATTATATCCGACCAAAGGTTCAAACAACTCACTTTAAAATGATAGAATAGTTCTACCATGAAAGGGAAACGAATTGTTTGTAAAATTCTTTTTTCATTCATCGTGTGTTCCACTTGTTTCAATCTGATAATCTGAAAAGTCACACATTTATTACTATTGAACAATACAATATAAAGAAATCTACTAGCATACAAACTGCATGGACAAAGGATACCTGTAGAAGGTGGACCAAATACCAGACAAAATCTATGATATAATATAATTATATTCTAATAAAAGGACAGCCACTGCGACACAGATTCAATATTGTATCCCTACACAAATGTTAGTGTCTACACCCAAATCATGACTGCATATATTCACTATAGGCAATCACCTACCCTGGTTTTATCGAGAATTTTGATGGCGACTTTACGATGCGACTCTTTGTGTGTAGCTAAAACAACCCTGCCGAAGGAGCCTGTACCGAGCGTACGGGTCGTGTCAAAATCTTCCAACATGGCGGTATTCTAATCGGCAAATAGAATATTACAAAGATGAATTCAGATTATCGAGAGGAAATATGCAGTTCAATTTAGATTGATCAGATGTCATGTCATGTCATAATAATAGAAATTTTTTCCCCAATAATTGACGCTAATATTTAAATATGTTCCTATATAATATTCAACTTTGGGGTAACATACTTTTTGTGGATTTTCCCAACGTTCTTGGGCATCTTGTTTTGCTTGATCTAAGAAAGCGACGACTACAAAGAAAATGAATTAAAACGAAATATATTAATACTTCTGCCGTACAAAATGCAAACAAATATCTTGCACACAGATACATGTCATATATTTAGAACAATATATTTAAGTATGTATATGATAAACATTGGAATAATAAAATAATTTAAATAGTCCATACAATATATTCAGATATATTCAGATAATAAATATAAAACTATCACAGATATATAAAACATTTCTCGGTAAACCAAATAGGTACTTATTAAATGAAAGGTTATATCCAATTAAATAGTAAATGTATCGTACTTTTAGAAAATAGAAATTGAATTAGAAAATTTAAATAAATTTTAAACATTAACTGTATAATCAATCAGATTAAATTTAATATTTCAGTAGCATCAAATTTTCGGTAAAATATACCATTATGTTAAAAACATGTTAACAAAAATTAAGCAAAAGTTTTTCTCTAAATACATATTTTATTCTATACAACCACGAGTTCTTTTTTAAATTATAAATAAAAAAGATAAAATAACACCAGAGCTCATACTTAAGGCATCATTTGGATTGTTTACACGAGAGATATCTAAATTAGGAATAAAATCCTGGGAAGATTAAAATGCAAATAGTTTCTACTGTGTAAACATTTGCAACTTTGAATTAAATTATATGGATAATACAATGGATAAAAGAACAGTTTGTATTTAATATATTTATTTAAATATTTTTCCTCAAATCAAGATTTTGTTAATTTTATAGAATTTTTTGTTTATCATTTAAAATAGACAGTCAGATAATAAACTATTATACAAGTTTACAGCAATTTACATATATTATTTTAATTTAATTTAATTATATCCAATATTCAAAATATATTTTCATTTTTCAAATATTAGCAGTAACATACAAAATTTTTAGTAATTGAAATAAAATCTTAATGAAATTTATAAGAAAATAATCCGGATTTATTTGTAAAATTGTTAAAATGTTACTTTATATATATAATTTTATGAAATTTGTTTTATTTCATTATAATTATAAATAAAAGGAAGGATAAAAAATATTCTAAGTCACTCACTATAAGCTCGTTTTCCATTTGCTAAATTGTAACATTTTAAAGTAAATTATACATAGAAATACTTATAAACAATAAATGCAAACATTCATATCTTGCAATATAATTAATACAGTTGTCACAATAAAATTTAAAAATAGATAAATTTCAATATACAAAAATGCAACTTTCAAGCATAGTTATTAAAGATTTTATTAAATAAAAATAATAAGTTTTTCACAAAATTTTCTACCAAAATTAGTATTATACAGTAACAGAAAATTGTACCAAATCTGTGGTTAATTTTTTTATATTTTACATTAAAAACACTTTTAAAGCTGTATTAAAACCCTATTATACACATCACTGAGAGCATACAATTGTGTTTAGACATCAAACAGTAACATGGAGATAAAAATCGTATTTATCAAATAATATCGTTATTCATATAGTTAATCCATGATATTACCTAACATCTAAAACATCATATTTATGACATAATTTGTTCAACAAGACAATTATATTTATTATATTTGGCTATCTACAAATGAGCTTGGTCAGAACTGAGCTAAACAATTATAATGTATGAATAGTCAAAACAACATTGAGGCTATAAACTCCACTATTTCAGCCTGTAATATATGTTTTAAATATTTATTCTTACATAGCTATCCTGGAGAAGTTAAATTTATTCAAAGCATAATTTGAAAGCACATTTAAAAAATACTATTGATAATTCATATACATAAATATAATAATATCTATTATAATGGTTACAAAATAAAACTTTTCATTTGTTATTATTAAAGGCAAGTAAGAGCATTAGTAAGAGCATAGAAAGCAAAAACTTTATTAAAAAATTATTATAGAATACAAACAAAATGTAAATTTATGAGGTTTAAACAGTTTTAATGTCACAGGTTTAGATATAATATAATTTAAAAATAATAAACCTAGTTCAATTTTTTACTTGATTAAAAAGGATGATTCATTATTAATTATAATGAAGAAAAAATCATGTTTTAATACTTGTTAAAATACCTGCTATTGATCTGCATATATTCCAGATTTGTTAAAGTATTTGCCAAAAACAAAAAATAATAGATTTTATTTTTTAAAACATGCTTATTTGAATTTAAATAAAATATATTAGGAATGAAAGCAGAAAATCAAAGCTTAAATTAATAATAAAATGCTTAATAAAATGCTAAATGCTAATAAAGTATTTACTTAAGTAAACTAATGTGTAACCAGTATAAACATAGCATAACCAGTATAAATGGATATTTACAGAAATTATTGACACTGTTTTCAAAGTTTACATTATTTGCCTTGATATATTGAGAAACCCTACCATAATGTGATTGACAAATTCTAGAGCACAATTCTTCATCAAATGTGGTTAAAACATTCAATATCTGATATTTAATGTCTTACACATTTTGACATCTTTCTTTAAAAACTAACTTTTTTTGTAACACCCCAAACTGAGACATCTAGGGGGTGATAAATCAAGGCTACAAGCAGGTAATTCAATTCTAATCCATCTCCCAACATACTCTTTATCCTGTCTCTCTCTCTCTCTAATAGTCTAAGCAAAATGTGGTGTAGCTCCATCTTTTTACCAACACATGTCATAGTTATCTCTAGACAAACAATAGAATTAATGAAGGGCTGGAAGAGTAAAAGGGTCTAGCATATGCAGGTAGGTAACTTGCATCAGATACTGTTATAGAGTCTGATTATGGATCCAGGGCTTATGCCTGCCCAAATTGTGATTCAAGGTCTATTCACTAATTTAGTAAGAACCTTATGTAGATTGTCTTCATGAAGCCAATTTATGATGATTTATCTGTCTGTTTTGCCTCTTCTATCCACATAATGTTTAGATGATCATTAAATAATACATAAAATTCATTGCAAAAATGCTAAGGACAATCAGGATCATTTTCATTGACCTGTTGTAATAATCTTGGGTACCACACCTTTAAACAGAACTATTTCATTATGTCATGAAGCTATAATCTTAAAATATCAAGATCCTCCGATATATATTAAGGTTAATAAGTTGTTATTTATTAATTTATGCAACTGCTACTTTAAATATATATCAGTTACTTATGGGCTGATAAAGTCACATATAAATTGGAGGTCATATGATAATAATATATTGGAAGATAGTTTTAATAATGTATTTAAAATTAAAAAAATCTGAATCTATTAGGTAGGAGTTATTATTCCAGACCAGTCTGGGTTAATTAAATTGACCTAAGGGTACCAAAACCATATTCACAAATCCATTTTTTGGAAATTCTTTTTAAATAGGTTATAATTGTATTACAGTTATCACTGAAAATAAATATTAGTAAAGCTTATTATAAAGAATACTCCTAATTATTAATAGCATAGTTAATATATAATAATATAAATTATATATTTTCATACACTTTTGGGAAAATGATTCATAATATTTTAATAATAATGAAAAAAAATATGAAAACTAAATAAAAAATATATATATATAATTTATGCATGGACTAGTCCAAGCTAATACCATTTTAATTTAACTGAACAAGAATGGCCCAAGGCTTCTATTTTTCCATGACATTATAATGAATGAGAAATTGGCAATGTTCTATCCATTTATATTTTAAAATGGGCCTGTCACAGATGAGTTGTCATTCCTAACAGCTATATAAAAAAATCATGTTCTGAGGTAATAGCCACATTGAATTGAATAGATTACATCTTCTAGCAATATTGAAATAAGGGGTACATTACAAACAGGTAAGAAACATCAATAAATTGAAGAAAATAATATTAGCAGAAAGTGTAAAAATTATCTAAAATACAGTATGATAAATTTTTAATAATTAACTTTAATAACAACTATGCAATTGAAAGTTTGAATTTGAATACTTTATAATACTTGAAATTAATATTGTATTAAATAATAATTTAATATCAAATATCAAAACTATTTTTAAGTTGTTCTCAATTACCATCTACGGTTGAAGCTCCTTTGCTCGAACTATTATTACCCATCTCTGCAAAACAGAAAATTTAAATTATTGCGAACTTAGTAAACATAAATGCGATTTAATGTTTATTTTACTTAAACACAACATATTATATTTTTTAGTATAATATTAACATTTGTTGATGTTTTTATAATAATAAAGATAATAACTTGATTAGATACTTCTTTATTAATTTAACATTGAATTTAATGTAAAATATGTGTTAGGCTATTAAATGACATGGACGATTTATTAATGAGTGGATCTAATTGGGAAGAAGGAAATATGCCTATTATTCGTAGATTGTAATTGAGAATAACTTTAGAATACTTCTCATATTTAATACAATATTGATATTTCAATATATTTATGACATTAATATTACATTATATAACAATATATATAACACTAGGTATATAATATGTTGGATATCTGTATTACGTACGTATTTTAATAAAATTGTTAAACCAAATTTTAACCATATCGATCGTAATCAATGTTGTTCAATCCATGTTCACCTCAGTCATACAATTATTGTAAAGTTTTTAACCTGAATAAATTACGTATTTGTCACGTATAAATGACCAAATAGGGTCTGTTCAAAAATGACGTCACGCAAATTTGGGCCATTTTTTATTTACCCCCTCTCTCCCCTTTGTATCACGCACAGTCACAAATTTTGAAATCCCTTCAGAAAAGACGTCACGTTAAGTTCTACCCGCTCCCTTATACGTCGCCAAAAAAATCAAAAGAGTTCCTTTTCTTTTCTTTTTAGTTCTGTTCTTTTCAACTCATCTAGTTTAGACCTGACTGCATGCTAGTGGAACATTTTCTGCCGATTTTTTTCTTTCATTCCATAAGGTGATTACTTCACTTTGGCATTTGGATTTTTGTAAATTAGGGTAAGCATTGCAGTATGCTTTAAAAGTTTTGAGTACAACTGTCGAAAATCAGAAATTATTCGAATAATTTTTGAATCCGCATAAACTGTAAATTCGTTTAATTTAAACGAAACAATGGGCTTTAAAAATAGATTAAAGATAATACAACAGAGTTATCTTTCTCCATGCGGCTTTTACAAGAATGTTTTGTGACGTACCCCTCCCCCTAATCAGCTTGACGTCATTTTTGAACAGCTCCATACAGAAATCGCACATGTGGAGGTTTGGGATGCTCGGTGGCCATTCAATTATTCCTGAACGATTTATAGACTTCTAACGAGTACATGACCGGACTAATGAATTAATCCACCATCTTGATGAACATAATTATAGATGTATCTTATACTTTTAAGAGCTTCAGTATCACAATTTCTCCCAAACTTGCACGATATCATTCGTATACTGTTCATCTTTCCGAAAATTATTTTGTATAGTGCAAGCTTCCATCAAAGGGAATGATATAGCCCCATAGTATTATTGCTGGAGACGTCAAAGGCTTGATCATAATCCTTTGTTCATTGTTGTCGGAATATAATTGTTTGTAACAGTTATGTCTATAATTTACTCATCCATTCAAATGAAAAGTGGCTTTATTGCTAAAGAAAATCTTGTGATGCCAATTAGCATTCAATAACAGATTCAATGACACTCTAACAACCCAACTCCATGAGCACCTGGGGCACCAAGCGATTTACCCAGACGGGCCTTACACTCTAGTTACAGCTCTGCAAAACGTCAACCATTTTTCAATATCGTTTTTATTTATCTCTTGAACAATTCAATGTGTATTAAAAAAATCATTTAGAATGTTGTTGACAGCACTTAATGCTGTACTCCGAACATTATGCAGCTTGTCTTTAAGATGCACATGTCTGCATTGAACCTACAATGTGATGTTTGACATCATCAACAAGTGTGCTCTTGTGTTGGTGACTACCACGCCGTTTTGGTAGCACAAAAAGAGTCTTGTGTACCTACACGTTTCAGTTTGTTCAAATTTAGTTTTAAAAAACTTTTAAACGAACAAAAAATTAGGACTCGTTTTCACATGTAAAAATTACATGAATGACAACAATTAAAAAAATCATAACTTCAAAATTATTGTCAAGTGAATTGTAAAGTATTCAAAATATAGATGTAATTAATATATTACACTTCGAACCACTCAATTATAAAAAAGTATAAATTTGGGCTCCTGGAAAAAATTATTTATCTATTGTTGGGGTACGATCGATAGGGATTTATTCGGTAATATAGGAACATCCTATAGGTACATATAAGGTTTTAATTTGGGAACAATAGGAATTCATTTGTATTAAAGGGAAAAGAATCTTATAACTATGCTTAAAGATCCTTTGTTCATTTTGAAATAGGGTTCATACAAAAAAAACAATTCCTATACTATATATTTAAATATACTTACAAATAATGAGTAAGCCTTAATGCAATTTACAAAATAGTTTCAATTTATAATATAAAATCTCTTACAGAAAATATTTGCAAATGAATTCCGATCAAGTTGTTGTTGGTGCTCTTCTTCCTTTTTGGGGTTTCTTGGCTGACTTTTTTTGAATATTCCAAGTGGCATATTTGTTATAATGTTATTATATTTCTTATCAAATGTTTTCAAGGATATTTCTATGATTGATTCTTTGTTTTAAAAGTTTCTTGTTGAAAGTGTCTGAAATATCAAGACAATGGTCCTATATGCTAAACCGTTCAATATTTAAAGTATAATTTAGCAGAATTGAGAGTAATTGACCTTTGATATTGAGTGATGGGGGTTAATATATATTTGCAGTTATATATCGATGATCATTCATTGTACATAAAAAGATAATAATTCGCGTGTACGTTTAATATGTTGTTATCAGTTTATATATCGATTGAGCAAAACTAAATAATTATATAGAAATATATTAGTAGTATAAATGTTAGTAATACATATTTGATGACAATTGCAGGATGACCTATGATTAGTTCAGTATACGATTAAAAAATTCATCCCTTAAATAATCGTTCTCCCGACCAACGGACGGATTTAAAATCTTATAAACAGACGACTTTATTATTTTGTGTGTGTACCTAATGGATATAATTGAACAAGTTATATTATACCTACAGGTTTCTTTTCTTCAAAACAGTCAATTAAATACTATATGGAGAATCAATACCAAATTTAAATGTTTGACACTAGTTAAATTTCATTACGTATATGCTTTTGAATTCTAATTATATACCTATATACTCAATTTATATTCTATCTAAGATATTAATAAAAAGCTATATTGAATAACAAACGATGCAGATAATATTGGGGACCTGCAGGAGTACCGGGGGTGTTCGGGCCGATGGAAGTAAAGATATTTTATAATTCAGCTGAGAAAAGGGACCCTTCGTTTTTATCGTCATCAATGTTTTATGGTCATGAATGGTTCAATTATCAAGTAGAAAAACGTCATAACAAATCAGCTTATCAGTATACCGTCGAAACTGTTATATGCCAGGAAATTTGTATAATCAGTAATAAAAGAATTCAGTTCATAAACAGGTCTGTGAATGGACAGTTAGGTACTGTAGTCATGAAGAACATTGTAATAGAAAAGAAACGACAACCAAGAGACAAGAAACATCAAATCCCAATAAGTTAAAGAGAAACAGAGGTAACATTTCACTGACAGAATTAACTGTGTCAAATGACATGAAAAAATGCGTGATGCCTAAAAAACGTGTCTAATTTGGAATATATGTATTATATGAATGGAAATATTTCTTTCAACTTTTCAGAAAATTGATAAATCGATATTTGAGAAGATGATTTAGAAGTGATAAAGTTTTTTTATATTTTAGTTTTGTTTATATAATTTACCACCTTTGTATTATTCTTCACAAATTAATTAAGAAATTTTAATGACCTATCTTGCTATGAAACACGATCGAACGATAGATTATAGGAAAAAGATATTCTGGGTGTTCAGGTTAATTTGCGATTGGCGATCGGTGACCACCGCATTGCGGAAATAAAATAGTATTAATATCTTTATTACGCACCTTCTTGAAAAGCATTGATTTGAAGGTACAGGGATAAAAGCGAATGCAGAACAAAAAGTACATAAACGGGCAGTAGAGAAAAATGAAAAACATTAAAATTGGCGTGCCCCAAATGAGAGGAGGCTTGACTCAAATCCGTCCGTTTTTTACCAGAAAGCGAACTGGCGTCCATTTCTGAGCAATGCTGAAGTTGCTGGTTGGAATTGTGGTCGAGAAATGAACTAATGCTGTTGCCTTTATCGATGTCACGAAAGAATTATCTAGTGAAGTTATCACAGCGGGATTTGAGAGATGGTAGATCGAGGATGGATTCCAATTTATAACAGTGTATTATTAGTCCATAACAGACAACGGACTTATATACTTGGGAGAAAGGGCGTAACAAAGTATAGTCACTAAAAAAATACTTTACTTGACGTTTTGGTTAACTATCAATGCACAAACGGTAAGTTATACTTTTACTTAAAAGAGTATTACGTGCAATTTAACTTTTCCTTTGTGTTTTCAGTTTCATTTACTTTAACTCTGTGTTTAAGATTTTGGTCCGTTTTATCTGTTTATCTGTTTTATCAATGGACATTTTGTAATTATCGACATCAGTATTTTATTATAATACACAAGACCATGGACGACCCTGCAATCTATGTTAATTACTTGAGAAGATTCTAGCTGTGATCATTTTTGAGTAATACTGCTGATTTTCTATTCTTCATCTATACTCTGATTAATAATCAAGTCGAAAGATTTGTCGGATCATTTCTCTAAAATTGTTGTATTCCAGTCATTTTGGCAAAAAATGTGGACAAATTGCTAAAAAAGGTTTGACGATTGATTAAAAAACTTATTGTTCTAAAAATATAAAAGAAATTGCAAAAATTAACCTCCCAAAATTTGTAAAATATATGTATGCCAATTTTTATATGAATAAAAAGCTTTAAAGAATGACATTTATTAAGAATACGTACATTAACCCATTTAAAGCTATTGTTACCATTTAAAAAACATTTTAATTTAATTATTTGTTTCTCAATAAAACTGGTAAAATCAAAATATATTTTGCTACATTTTAAGTTTGGCTCTAAATGGACTAACCGAAAACTTTTCTTTGGTGATTATTCAGTTCACAAAATTTATTTACAACAAAATTCGTGTTAATTCCTTTTGTAGTATCAGTGTATAGACAGAATAATGCCACGTAAGACCTGAGATACGTTTATATTCTCCACATCGTTGACAAAGATGTCTCCCTATAACTGCGTTTTTAGCAGGGTTGTTTCATGAGAACTAATTTTAATATTTTTATAAACTGAGAAATTCAAGTCTTCCGACAATAGAAGAAAAGATTCTAGTTCTAAAACTATTTCAGATATATTGGTCAAAGTCGATTTAATCATTTCTCAGTAGAGAGGCATTTGTGCTTTATAGAACGTCAACATGTGGATTTCATCCAGCTAAATATATATAGTAGTGAGCAGGGCTGTACTTGGGGGGGGGGCACTTGCCCACCCCCCCGCTTAATGTTTGCTTGTTGGCGCCCCTTCTATTTATGGCGCCCTTATAAATTCAACATATATAAATTATAACATTTTTTTTACAGTGACATAAATGCAATTTTGTTTGGTCCCTTTTTGTAAAATCTTGCCCCCAACTGAAAAAAGTCTAGATATAGCCCTGGTGAGGGAGTGTATTACATCGCGTTCCACATTATTCTTTTTCATATGGGTTTTTACACATTGTGACTTTTTCATTCGTTATTCGTGATACTGGAGTTGCCTGAATAAGACTCTAGTTCTAGCACTAAAAATTTAATGAACTCACAAAAAAACGAACAAAGAAAAGCAAGAGAGAACGCATATACCTATGTTGTGGATGCAGTGTTATACGGGTAAATATTTATACAAAAAAAATCATTCTGGTTGGTTATATATTAGGTACAATTTATACTGAAAAGTGTTGCATATAATATATATGAGACAGCGTCCAGGTTTTTTCCTGCGTTTTTCTTTCAATATCTTTCACTACAAAAACGCAGGAAAAGGGCGTTATAGTTTGCGGACACTAAAAAATTGTTGTGTTGGGAATTTGCTGATATTTGTAGGATTAACACAATTGTCTACGAATAATTTATCTATACTCATTTTTATAATTATTTTCAATTTTTAAAAATGCAATTTGTAGGAAAGAAATATAACTTTATTGCAATTTAATATAAAGCTTTTTAATTGAAATTTTCACAAATAATTTGTATAAATTGCATATTTTTCGCAATTAGGTCAACTAGTGCGACACCAACATTAAAAAAATATTGTTATTGATCGTAAATGAAGTATGTTTTGTCCAATAAATCGTAATTCTGAATCAAAATTGCTGACTGAATGATGTGAAAATACGCCTTAATCTCTTATAATGGATATATAAAACTGCAGTTTTGCTCAAAGCATTTCAGTTTGAGCGCAATTTAAAATATGTCCTTCAACATTGAAATCCCGTTCGAATGGTAACCAAATTGGTTAGTGCAGATTTACTTCTAGGTATATATATATATAGGTACGTAAAATCCTAATTCGATTTGACTATATTATATATAGCATCTAATTAGAGAATAATATAAAGATAAAAAGCACGCAAACTGCTATAAAAAGTGTAGGTATATTTTTCACAAATTTTCGGAAGCAAACTTTCCATATCAAGTGAGATTAAAATAATGATACGACATAATGAACACTGTAATCTTTAATATGGCCGATTACGTAATAAGATCAAATGTGATTAAGAGTGAGAGGATAAATCGATGATTATTGTTAGGTAAAATATATATAGGAATGATTAATAATAAAATATGGTGCCAAAAATTTGTGAAAAATATATGCTTTTTAACTGCTTGTGCTTTTTATCTTTATATTATTTCTCACATTTTGAGTGTTGCTCCTGTAGACCTATTTATTTTTAGTATCATTATATTGTTGATGAAAATATAGCTAGATTAGTAAAAAATATTAACCTATACATTATATATAAATAATCATAGACATTACATTATAAAACAATAAAGAATAGATATACAATGTCTTTGTAAATAATATATAAGTCAATGGTTATTAATAATGTTTTTTACCAAAGTCATGTGCGGCGTATTATTTGAATATCAGCTGTGAAATATTTGGACTATGGCGGAGCGCAGTAAATCTAGTAAAATGCATTCTGATTTTGAAGAGAATACAAAAAAATATTATCCTTCTATATATTTCATGCGTCGAAATTCGTCGCTGCCTAAAAACTGGAAATTAAAAGGAAAAGTAGAACATGTTCAACTTACTCAATCGAATTTGACTGTACAATATCAGAGTAAGAACCTCTTCCATTTCTTTTTATTAATTATTTTTTAAAATTTTATTGTGTAATATTGCTCTAATAATTTAATAGTAAATGTATGTGTTTTAGATATGTTGTATTATTAGCTCATATTTTTAATTTCTTTGTTTTTTATATTCATTTCTAGAGTTTTTGTTATTACTAACATAAATTTCCACTTTTTACATTTTATTTGATTTGTAAGGATTCCTTCAAATTTTATTATTCTTTTAGTTAAGTTTAGATAAGTTTCATACTGTTTGTTAATTTCACAAAATTTGATCAATGAATTGAATAACTTCAATAGAAATCAAAATATTAGAAAATTTTTAGCCTGCTTTCCATCTGGCCCTAAGAGGATATATCTGGCATACAATCAAAATTTTATATATAAAAGAATAAAGAAAAGCTAAAATATCTGGAATATAAAAGACATGGAATGTATGCTAGAAAAAATAAACTATCAGTTATAAATTTAGACTATAATTTGACTATTATTTTATCAGATTAGAAACATTTTATGAAAAAAATTAATTATATAAATATTGCAATAAATTAATTGAGAACACAATTCTACATAAATTCCAAAACAATCTTTCATTTCAGGAACTAAGAATATTTTAAAATGGTCACTATTAATTCATTCCTATACATGGATGGATATGCATCACTGAACACCCACATGATTGCTCTTGCCATGGATTAAATGCTTTAATGTATGTGTTGGATGCATTTTATCAATATGCGCTAATTAATTATATATGCTGCACAAATGATCAATTAATTAAAAAAAATTATATAAAAGGCAGATGTTACTAAACCAGCAACCAGTTTTCTAATTCTAGTGTTAGCAAACCGGAAACCAGTTAATATACTTATTGTAAAAATGTTGAAAATATATAAAAATGGTAAAAACTAGTCTCATGCATTTATTATAGAGAATAAATAGAAAATGGTTGAATGTGTTAAATAGGTTGAATAAAAATATTATAATTTGAGTCTTAATACATTTATGTATTTTTAATGTTTTTCCATGTTTTTGATGATCAAGGTGTGGTAGAAGTAGAAATCAGAGTTAGAAATAAGATTGATATAAAGCTTTGTATTGATTTTATTATCCAATATTATTTGCTTGCCGGTCTGCTAACATTGGAATAAAAAAACATTTGCCAGACTGCTAATCATTTTGTATATAAAAATCTTAATAATTTAAATATAAATTTCAATTATATACAAGCACTTTACTATAATAATATATTTAATACTAAAACAATTAAAAAAATAATTTAAAATTTTTAATAAAATTTTTATTTTTAATTCAATAGAAAGCAGTCGAATTCACAACAGTGATGTGTAAATTATTTAATAAAATTAATTAAATAAATTTATATATATATATATACATTCAAGGTGATTAAAAAATGACCAAACCCAAAATATTATGTTTCTTATAAATTCAGTTTCTTTATTGATTTTTGCTGAATATATGACATATATGTGTAGGTTTTATTAAAAATGAAATTAAAAATTTAGTCTACACAAACTCCCCAAGATCAATCACTGAACTGATTAAAAATGAATGTGATTGTACTTTTCCTGAATTTTGTGCAAAAATGTGTTGCAGTGTTTTGTCATGCTACACTGAATGTGTCAAGGTTGAAGGCCATCATTTTGAACATTTAATGTTGAACTTAACATATGATATCCAGACGTTCATTGTTTACAATACACTTGTTTATAAATACATGTTTTATTCTATTTTATATCTGTTTTAATATATTGGGTCCAGTTATTTTTGAATCACCCTGTATATTAGTTATTATATGTAAAAAAAATATATTATTTTTTAATTCAACATAAAGCAGTTAAATTAACAAAAATAATATGTTAATGGGCAATTTGCACAGCACATATTAGTAATTAGCTCAGATTGGTGAAATGTGCCCATAATATGAACTATGGCTTTAAAAAGTATAATAAAGCCAAACATATATTACTATTAAGGATAGATATTATATGATATGCTGATTTTTATGTTTTTATAGAGGAAAACAATTAATGAAATCAGTTTTTATTTTAATTAACCAATAAGGCCCCATACAAATCATAATAATACAGATTAATTGCCATAATTGTTTTTCTGTTTAATTTATATATCTATTTAATATATTGAATTTTAAATAACTTTTATTTCACAAACATAATATATTTCTTATAGTCTTAAAGTTATATACATTTTTAGAAAGGCTTACATTTTAAAAATTCAGAGTGCAGACATTTCCTCTATGTATATTGGACACATTATGGTACTTTTTTGTTATTTAACCCACAATATTTTTTTTACTTGAAATAAAAATAACAAATTAAAAAAAATATATAATTAATTGTATATCATATAATTTATAAAATTTGATATTTTTTATAATTTTAATTAGATTTGTTTTATTAATGGAAGCAAGTTTCAATCTTATTTCTTATAGCACACCTTAAATCAGAAAAATGGAGTAAAACATTAAAAATATTTAATAATAAATAAATATTTTTTTATATAATAATCTATAAATAATTTTTTATATAATCAGCAGGCTTTTTGAAAAATAATTTTAGGGTAAATAATGAAAAAAACATTATTTCTCAATGTGTAAAATTCTATAATATTTTAAAAGTCTTGTCCTTTTCAAGACAGAAACATATGAATCCTGTCACAATTACAGGATGCTAATGCAATACGATTTTTCCATTTTTAATAACAGAGAATTTTGTTTACTAGTTACAATATTACAATAATATTATATTCTCAGGCCTAAAAAAACAATTTTTTTACAATAAAATTTATTTCTTAAAAGTTCTTATTTATGATTCCAGGATAATATTTGTTTAACCCCTCATGGATGAACCTTTTTTTATACCTGGTAACTACCCTTTCCCCATGCTCTTACCACACCCCTCTCAATAGAATATCATACTTTCTGTCAGGGTACACAAGGCAGGGGGTGGGGTGTTAATAGGGCTATAGCCCCCCCCAACTTTTTGAAAAGGCCCACATTATTGAAATGAAAAAAAGATATATATATATGGGCAGCTGGATTAGATGATATAACAGTTTTTAAATGTATAGTAGAATGGTCCAACTGTACCACACCTGGTCCACTTCAATCAGAACAACCATTTAAACCACATGATTTTAATTTTCCACCTGGGGTAAACAAATGCATTTTTTCCAACCAGTATGGTTCAAGCAATTTCATTTTTTACATTAGGATCAAAAGTTTGATTCAGGTTTTAGCTTTTTTTGTGCCAAACATCATCATAATTCAAAATTAGATCTTGTAAAAGGATAAGAAAATTCTACTTATTTTTGACTGATAAATTTTCCAATTGGAAAAAAGCACATGAAAATTTGTGACAACATCAGTTATCCCAATGGCATAAAATTGTAGGTGAGATATTTTACCTAAATGTATAAACATCAGAGAAATGTTGAATGAATCAACCAAACATAAGGAGGAATCCAACTGTCACTGTCTATTAAAAATAATTGAAAGTTCAAGATTTTGTGCAATTAAGATCAATTGATGACCCTATTCTGTATGAATAAATTACATCAGGTTCCAATGCTTATCTTAATCATGATATCCAAAATGAACTATGCGCAATAATATCCCATAATGTTTTGCATAGTGTAATAATTGGTGATAATGGCATGATTTTTTTTCTCTATATTGCTGATTTCACTGACATATTGAATAAAGAACAATTATCCTTGTTGGATAAATGATAAATTATTTCCATTTGAGAAATTCATTAGTTTCTTCAATTTTTACAGCTATTAAAAGTGCCTTAGTATGTATGCAGACATTTATACTGATTAAGTGTTTTATAATATATATTGATTGATTCTCATTTGAAACTTGAAACACATACCTAATATTATTATTACCTTTATTTATAAAACTAAATATACCAATCCTCTATGCATATTATAATTATATTATGTAAGTGTAAATAACTAATAACTAACATTCTTTAATATTTTTATTTTAAATTGATATATATATATAACTATATATGCTTTGTTAAAATAAGCTAAATGTTTTTTTAATAAACAATTTCATCCCTCCTCCCCCTGAAATTTGCTCCAATGTTGTCAGATTGTGGTGAAAATTGGTACCTGTACCTTGGAGCAAAATAACATCTTACAAATTTTTTTCAAAAATTTTATATCAATTATTGATTTTTTCGCCATTTCGAAAATAGTCAAAAACTTGAAAAAAATCTAGTCAAAAAACTTTTTCTCGTTTTCTATTGGCTGTTAAGTTGGTCCAGACCACTAAAATCAATATTAAAAAAATATTTTGATAAATATAATTTAGTGTTAAATGTATATGCCAGGCATGGGAATCTTCTTGAAATTTCTGGATTTCCGTTTTTTCAAGTTTTGGTTGGGACTCCTGGGGAAGAAAGATCCAATAAAAAATATTGTGTTGGGAGGGGGGTGGGTGTCAAAAACTATATATTGTATGTTAATAATTTGTCATGTACTTTGTGATTGATTGTAATTAGACATCAGTTTTGTTCATTTTTGTTAATAATATGCTTTTTCATTCCAATTTTTTGTTTAGATACAGTGGGTATTTATTGTACAGCTTTGTCTACAAAGTTATTTCATTATGAGGGCCCCTTTAGTTGTGAAGCCTCTCTCTACGAAATTATCTCACTATAAAAAGCTATGTAAACTATCTCAGGACATGCTCTAGTACAATAATCAACCATAGAACATCACCCATACTGCAAAACATGCTTTTCTTAATTTCTACTGGACTATTCTGCCGTTCCCATGCCTGATATGTTTCTCTAAAATAATAATCTAATATAAACACATTATAAGTCTTTGAAAAATTATTTATAAAAATAAGAAATTTAAAAAAAAATTAAATTAGGATGTTGTAAGGGCTGCTGGGGTAACCTTGAAAGTGTTGGATAAAAATTATTAAAAATGTAAAACATATGCAATAAAATTTAGTGCACTGGCTCCTTAGGTTAAATGTCAGGTATTCTATTTATTGAACTACATTTAAAATAAGATTTTATGTATACAAGTAGTATTTATAAATGTGTGCTTTAAGCAAAATATATATATTTATAATTATTGTTGATATATATATATACCAGTTATTTGTTTTACTTACTGAAACATTGTTCCTCTTACTGGAATTTTTTGCTGTTAAAGTTGAGTAAGCTCATTGTCATAAACTCTTGAATTTTTAATGCATTTTGACATTCTTTTAAAGACTTCAAAAAACTTTTTAATTTTTCAAGACAGATACAGATTCTTGTAATCTCTGGGGCTACATTCAATTCTTATAATTACCTATACTAACAGTTGACAATTTGTCTATATATGATGATGATACATTAATAAAAAAATTTTAAAAATATATATTTTTGTAAAGAATCTTTAATATAGATGTCAAAATATTTTTAAATGCAGATAAAAAATTAATATAATTTAAAAAATACAGTTAAATGAATTTGCAGATATTTTGTTTATACCTACAAGTCCTATACCTATTACAGTCGGTCATAACCATCAGTAAAAGGTTAAAAATCTTTTTCCTTTATAAAACTAAAAAATGAATCTAAATTTTACACTTTGTAAAGAAAACTATCATTTGAAACATTGGTTATAATTTGTCATTCATATATTGCTTTAATTAATTATGAAATGTAACCCTAAAAAAAAAAGATTATCAATATCTGCTTTTCTTGACTTCCTTTTAAATTATCTGTGTATGTATTTTTTTTAAGTTTCAACGTGTTCAAGATTCATTTTTGTTTTTTTATTAATTTTTATTAGAGGACAAAGGTTTCAATTTATTGTGTAATATTTATTATATTTCTGAAATTTAATTGTAAATAGATGAAACCTTGTTTGTGGCAAGGGACTATCAATCATTTCATATTTTAATTGACTTTTTACAATGATATTGTGATAATCATTCCACATATTTAGGTTATAAGAATATTTAATTAAGTCTTAAATATATGAAACCATTATATTATTCAATCTTTTATATTTCATCAATCTTTCTTTGGATAAAATAATACCAGTTATAGTCTAGAAATATATGATTTTAAACATTCTAGTGAAAAACATAAATTTTTAGATAACAATTAATTTCGCAAAGTATAAAATTATTCATTAATTTTACAGGATACATTTTGATTTTGTTTATCCTCTCTAGACCCCTGGGATGAAGAACAAGAACTCCAACCACTTTCCCTCAAAGCGGATAATTCAGCACCATTTATGTGCGGTCTTTACTACTATGAAGTCATAATCTGCTCCAAAAGCAGTCAAGGGTATTCTTTTGATATATTTTTACAATGAAAATAATCTAAATACAGTTGTTTCTTTAAAATTATTTTCAGATCTATTATGATTGGCTTACAAACGAGTACAGATAGTGTGAAAAAACTGCCTGGTAAGTGTTTTAGGAAGTTGTTTTATCAACTAAAACTTCTAATAGTTTTGTTTCTGTATAGCTGAATTATGTATCATTCTGTGCAATCCATAACTTATTATAATTCCAGTATTTTTCTATTTTTTTATATGCTCTACTAATTTATTATACTGTTGAACAATTCATTAACTGCTAAAAATTGTTATATTTGTACAAAAGGAGACAGCATCTTTTTATAATCCAATTCATAGTCAGCTAATATGAATTCATTTGATATTTTATGATAGGATCCTCGGCAACCTCATTTGGATACCATAGCTACAGTGGAGAGCTGTATAATGACATTGCTGTGTCCAAATATGGTCCTTCATTCGCTGAAGGAGATATCGTCGGGTGTGGAGTTGATTTTGTCAACAACACTTTTTTCTATACAAAAAATGGACAATTTCTTGGCAAAGCCTTTGAAGGAAAATTAAATGTATGTATACCTAGATTTATATATATTATATAGTGTTCTTTATAATATTAATGGTTAAATATCTGTAAATATGTTTAGATATTATATAACTAGATATTGAAATTTGCACAAACGAACAGAGCACTAATAATTAATTCTTCATAATACAGAAATATCTACTGGATTAATTATATATATAATTGCTACATTTTAAACTGTTGTATATTTCCAGACTGAACTTTTAAATGTTCTGTGCCTTTTATTATTTATTCAAGGAAAATTGTTTTTATGGATATATTTTTTCGATCTTCGAGACTTTTCCAGTTTTTGCTGAAATATATACTAGTTAAATTATTTGTTGGATAATTTTAATGTTTAGTTAATGACTTCATTACAGATGTCTTCAAACTTTGTTTCTATAAATAACTCAACACCCTTTTTATATATTCATTACAGGTTGAGGCAAAAGTCACACAATGACTATGGATAAAATTGCGTTCGATTATCCAAATCAAAAACTTGTTTTTTATTTAATAAATATGGGATTTCTTACGAATATTGATGAAATTAGGATATTTGGTAGAGTGGTTTAAGAAATAGTGGCCTTCCTGATTCCTAATTTAAAAGACTGCCACAAATCGAATGACCTTTATCCACAAGGTTTGGTTCTATCCCATTTGTGATAATTGCATGTGAGTTTCTGAATGAAAGAGTTCCTAATAAATGGATTGGTTGTTATGGTCAGGTCTCCAAACATCCTTAACACTTTTTACAGTGTGTCTGAGTACTTATGATCTACCAGAAACTGTTTATGGATCAAGAACCATAATCAGGGTTCCCACTCCCCTTAAGAACCGCCACTTTGAGACCCTTTAAATTGAGAAAAATGTACAAATATCCATTGAATTTAAATTTATGTAAATTTTTATAATAATACATGAGACTAGTTCGTTCCAAAAGTGGTACTTCCATAATAGTGATCAGGGTTCCCCCACCCCTATCTATTGAGAACCCCTTCTTTTTGTAATATGTAATTTATCTCTTGGACCCCTTTAACTCACCGCATGTGGAAACATATTTTGAGAAACAAGAGAATATTTGTCTTCAATTAACTTGTTTACGATTTGAAAATTTCAATCCTATTTTTTATCATCATAGATTTTTTACATTTATTCTTTAACTACAAAAATTATTTAAAAACTATATAAATTATTAAATATTATAAAATGATATTTAAAACTTAGGTAATCTAGAGCTTTCGTTTTTCACAACTTTTTCACACCAACAGACAATACTTTGAAAGAACTCTTTGCAGACAAAAGAGTGTATCTGTTTCATTTAATTTTCTTCGAATTATTAATTTTTTATATTTGTGTTGATGGTTAATTATATATAACAAATTATAGGCGTATTATATAAAAATCTAATAATTAAACTTTATCATCCTAATGTTTGCTATATCATAAAACCCAGAACGATTTTTTCTCATTCTATACGAAATTCATATTTTGCATTGTCGTTGTTTCACCTGTTATTATAAAAGATATTATATATATTAGTTTATAACCCCTTTCGTCATATTTAAAATAAATCGATTTTTTCATCGGTATCATTGATCTTTGATTATATTTATTTATTCGCCTTATTAGACATCTTCTAGAAATGTTGTCTGATTTAATCCAAAATTGAAATCTAATTTATATCTCATGCAAAAATAATCTTTTAGTAATTTTTAATTTCAAAATAAATCCTTGTGTTATCCATTTTTATCCAAATGGTGTTTAGTTACCATCTAGCTGATTTAATGATTTCAAGTAATGTTTCATTTCTAGTGTAGTCTATAACATACCAAATACAAACACGCGAACACAATTCCTCCCTTCTGATGAAAATGATTCATTAAACACCATAAAAAGTTAAAGATTACGTAACTTTTCGTGTCCAGTTTTCCTGTTTAATGATGCTGTCTCTATATCTGCGGACCCCTTCTTCTTTACCCAGGCTCTCTATTCAGTACCACTCTTGTTTAATGATGCTGTCTCTATATCTGCGGACCCATTCTTCTTTACCCAGGCCCTCTATTCAGTACCACTCTTGTTTAATGATGCTGTCTCTATATCTGCGGACCCCTTCTTCTTTACCCAGGCTCTCTATTCAGTACCACTCTTGTTTAATGATGCTGTCTCTATATCTGCGGACCCATTCTTCTTTACCCAGGCCCTCTATTCAGTACCACTCTTGTTTAATGATGCTGTCTCTATATCTGCGGACCCCTTCTTCTTTACCCAGGCTCTCTATTCAGTACCACTGTTCCCCGCCGTGGGGATGTCCGGAGGATCGGTCAAGGTGTCGGCCAACTTTGGTCAGAAGCCCTTTCTCTTCGCCCTGTCAGAGTATCTGTCACGTGTGAGGAGTCAGTACATCCAACGTATCACCTCGGATCACTGTACCGATGAATTTGCCTTCATCCGCATGAAAGAGTGAGTGGACTCTCCTAGGTAGTTTTTTTCACCCTTTGTCTAACCAATTGGTTCTCTGACTCCATCACATTAGACTGATTGGCAGTTATCTGGGTCACCATGGATTTGTATCAACAATGAAGTCTTTTGCCAAATCCACTGGGCAGTCCTGTGAGAAAGGTATCGAAGCTGTGGAGCACAGGAAGGAGGTTCGAACCCACATCTTTCAGGGCCGCTATGATACGGCTATTGATCTGATCCAGAGACACTATTCCTCCGTGTTCCACGTCAAGCCTGGTCTGCTCTTCGAGTTGAGATGTCGGCAGTTTGTTGAAGCGGTAAATTCTTTGTCTTAACCATCCAATCGTGTTACTTGTTCACATTAGGACATCTCACTTGTATTCCTCTTCAGGTGAGGGAAAACCAAAGACAGTTAAACAATTCGTGTGCTCAGATGTCCAGTAATACAAGTAAGAGTAATCCACAGAAGCGGGAGTCTACCGGACAGACGAAACCACTTCAAAACTCTCGGACGCTCGGAACTACTCGCAAATCGGGTGTACAGCGGAGTCCCTCTGACCCTGTGTCGACCTCTGCCTCCTCTACAAGGAAGGTGGCCAAGTTACGTCACTCTCCCATTGAAAGGGGGGACAATATTGAGATGATGGAAGTTGAGTCTGGGGAAGAAGAGGTCAGTGTTCTTACATTTGCAAGATTAATAAAACAATTATAAATATATATATATATATTACTTCTCGATTAATAAGTAGTATATAGATTTTTATAAGTTTTTTTTTAAATTTTTTTCGATTGCTTGTTTTTGATTATAACCAATAATTGATTTCTATAAAATATTTTTTTTGCATAAAGTAAACAATCTTCTTAGTTTTTTTTTAGTTTTCTTCAAATCGTGTATTTACAAACAATTTCCTTTACAGGCTTCGGTGATCAGTAATTCCAATATGGCAGCTATTGGTGACCCCTGTTTCACTGCTCCAGCCACTTCCAGCTCTCTTGTAGACCAAAGTCTTCGCGACCTTATTCGCTTCGGCCAGGATCTTAATATAATGCAGACCGAGCTGGTTAAGACCGGCCACATATCCCAGAGCAACAAGGCCCTTCTCAGGGTAGGTAGTTTCTTACTTTCATCGATAAATGGTAACTTTTGTTCAGCGTTGCTTTCCTTGTGTTAACAGAACGCATTTGGACTGCTGGCTTATAAGGATCCAATGGACAGCCCGTTAAGTCATCTTCTGAATGAGAAGTGTAAAGAGAAGATGAGTTCCTTGGTCAATACTGCAATATTAGGTGAGTTCCTGTGGGTACAACTTACCCTAATCCAATTAACAGAAGGAGGTGTCATTTTAGTTATGCACCGTTTTATACGATCTCTGTATTTATATTCTGGCGCCAAATATCCAGCCATATTCAACAGAAATCATGTTAAATATTCTTTTATAAGTCTTCATCTCATTCCGTCAAATGTTTCAGAGGCTCAAAATCTCCCAAAGCAGCCCCAACTGGAGTTGGCTATTCGCCAGCTGGACATGTCGATAATGCGAACATCAGAAGCTCTGGTAGGTATCGTCCATCCGAGAATGTTCCTTCACAAACTGCTAAATAATGACAAGTAGGCGGCACTTTGACTGCACACACCTTGGTCCTGCTTGACGAAGACTTTGAACATTAGCCACTTGCGCTTTCTACTCACTGAAGTTCTCAATTGTACAGAATTTCAAATTTGCTTATTCCAATTTTATTTTATCTAAAAAATCGTGTGAAAATTTCTTATTTGCAAGCAAGACTTCTAATGTAGCCGCCTTATTATTTCTGCTATGTTGATAAAAGTGTCCAAAGGAGCACAATATTAGTGTAGAAAAGTTTGATTAACGTACTCTGGATTCAAGTATTACCATAACTGAGTCATGTGTTTACTCCCCTGTATATTATTGTCTCAACTCTTTCCTACAAGCACAATCAAACGTGTTGTGTTTCTCGTATTAAGACTGTACAGCTCGTCCTAATTATTTTGTTGATGACAACTTTTGTAGCTTGTGATGTTTGGCTGATCTTTCTCTGATATCAGTTTTAGTCATCCAAAGTAACTTCCTTAATATTACTCTATTATCTCATTAAAGTTATGCTTTTATCGTCTGCTGGCGTGCATTAGTTTTTGGTTCTTGGTCATTCTTTATTTTGACCCTTTTTTATTTAATCAAATGTTGCCGGTTGATATTTATATATTCTTCGACCACGTTCGATTATTCTGCAATAGGATTGTTTTCCATGTGTAACTGGGCATTGTGCTTATACCATAACTTTCTTCCCGTAAGTAGTAATTGCTTTACGATTTATTGAAATGAATAAGTTGATCTGAAATATTTATCAACTTTATTTTATACAAGCCTAAATTGAGTGTAAAAGTGCAGATTTTTTGTAAATTCTTTTTATTTATTGTTGATAAATATTTCTGACAACATAACAGTTTCAAAAAATATTTGTTGTCGTTGTATTAATGCTGTCGTAATTCCACTAACCTCATTTTCGCGATATATACTGCCATTATTGTTTAGTATGTTATATAATTATTTATATGTGTAGTACTACTATATGTAATTTTTTTGTTTCTATCTCTATATATATTTATGATTATTTTACTTAAGCAATGCCAATTGAATCTGCATTTTGGTATATGTGTGTTCGTTTTTGTATATGTCTCCATAGCGACCATGTTTGTAATTACTGATTGATTACTTACTACCCTTTACGTTATTTTAATTATATATAAATTATGAAAAGCAAATTGTCTTCTTTTTGAATCAGAGTTTCCCATATATAGTTGTGAACTTTTTTATTCCTAGCTTAACATTTTTGAAATCTTAACTATTTACCTGGGGAGGATAATATTTATAAAATTAACTTCGGTAAAAATATATTGGCTGCAATCTTGCATGCATAATGTGTATTTCATAAAGTTTGTGTTACCCGGTTCAAGATTTTGTGAAGCTGCACGATTTACTTACATGTTTAGGATAATTATATTTAGGCAACGACCAAAAGAGATAATTGACGCTTTCAAACAAGATTGCTTTTTTCAATTGTGATAGAATAAATATATTTTATTTGCATATTACGAAAAAACGATACCATTTATTAATATTATAAATTCTATTTAAAAAATAATTGAAAAAGTAATCATTTTCAAGTCAAACAAATAAAATTATATTCATTTCGGGTTTTATATAAATCGATAAATAACCTATTAATTGTATAAGGTATCTAAAATATATAAAATAATGATTTTAAAAGCAAACCTCCTTATTTGTAATCATGCAAAGTGGTCTATTATCTGGACCTATAGTTTTGATTTGCTAATTATTTACAATAGGTAATTCGAAAGTTGTTTTTTGAATAGTAACATTTTTAATAGGATGGGGATTTTTAGATCACCGTGATAAAAAAAGTTTTTAGATGATCGTGAATTAATTGTGAGTAAATTGTTCATAAATCAATGACTAATAGACATATCATAATAAATATGCCACCGATTTCTATAAAATTTGGAGTGATGGTAGGTCTTCACATGATTAATTTCAATAATCCCAGTTGTCATGGTTACCAATGAACTACATAGATAAACATAAATACCGTCAATTGGGGGAACTCGGACACCTTTTTTGAGGTTTTTCAAAATTGTACTAAAACTATAAGGCTGATAAATCTGAAACCCCCCATAAGCCGCACTCTATATGTTGTGCAT